>JAVQJD010025469.1:0-26459 GCA_036023655.1 Nannoperca australis | reverse complement strand
ATTTCTTTAAAGTTAAGACTAGTTTAAAGTCATCTTCATTGAAAAGTACAGTGCTTTTCCTTCAAAAATAAGGACATTTCAATGTGACCCCAAACTTTTGAACGGTAGTGTATGTATGTGTGTGCTTATGTGGGTGTTTATATATATATTTGCACACTTACTATAAGGGACGCACTCATACTGGATCTCCAGGTACTTGTATGTTCCAGGACATGGGTCTGGGAAGACGTCGACCCCTGCCACCACCACACACTGGGTTCTGTTGTTACACCTGGAGGACAGCGGATGGATGGATGGATTAGTGAAAGGGATGATAGAATGAGAAAACAAAGAAGGGAGGGAGAGTGATTAACAGACAGGAAAGGGGAAGCAAAGGACACTCCATTTGTCTACTCTCCCTCTCCCTCTCGCTGAATATTGATCAGTTCTTCTAGGAAAACACTGCTGAGTACACAGCTAATGGTGCAGCCAGGCACTCAGACTCAGCTCAAGAGATTACTGCACTTGCACATACACATGACTTACAACACAGGCATTGGTTTTGTCTAACGTTTCCTCCAAGATGATTACACATGTGTGTTGTACAGCCGCGTACACATACTGTATGTACGAAACAGTAGAGGCTCTCATTGATTGGTTTAACTGCTTACAAAATACACAAGAAGGGCATTCAAGCTCTTACACAAACACAGTATACAGTCGGCAAGACGTGTGACCCAGGGCATACACACCTCTGAGCCATAATCTTGAGTGCGTCAGGGAGGTAACACTGTGTGTTCTCCATTTGGAAGGGGTCTGCATCACAGATCTTGTCATCGGTGCGTCCATAGTTTGCAGTCTCCACCATAACCACGTCACTACCTGGGCAGCGCAGCTCTATGGGGTAACCCTCGCACGCCAGCTCCCTGCGCAGCAGTCCAAATGGCATGGCGGCCCGGGACATAGCTGCTCATGATGGATGGAGATAGGGAAGAGGCAGATAGAAAAGAAAGAACAATTCGCATTTACTTAGTCTTCATTTTCTTGACAGAAATTGTTGTGATGTTCTGTAAACGTAGACAGTAGTCTCTTTTATCTTTTCACAGGAAGTAGGGGATAATGCTGAATAAAGCCTGTATGAAGCGCTAAAGGTGCAATTTAGTATTACATTTCCATAAAGTTAGGGGACTCACAGGAGACAGTATTTAAACAATACAAAAAGTCTGCAGCCAAGCTAGCGGCTCTGTCAGTACTTAGGCATGAGTGGTACTTTAAGCCAAATGCTAACATGTCAGCATGCTAACATGGTGAGACAATTCCCTGAAAACCACAAATGTCAACTTCACTGTGGCACTAGAGGAAAAGTCAGAGGATCACCAAAGACAGTAGGATTCATCCTCTGGCGATCATGAAAGTCTGTACAAAATTGAATAGTAATTTATCTTGTTAGTTGTTGATTTATTTCAGTCTGCAGCAAAAGGGTGGACCGGCTGACCAACATTGTCAGCCATAGAGCCACACTGCTTTGATGGCAAAATAATGGTCCAAATTGAATCAGCAGAGGCTGAGATATCCTGACTTGTATGGGTCTGTTATACATTTGTAGTCTAAAAGCACTGATCCCACCATCAATTGTTCTTTTCAGGAAAGATCCCTCCAGAGCAACAAAACATTTGTTTTCACAGGCTGAGTAATACTCCCAAATGCGGATCACACAGACTGTTCTACGTAAAATGGATGAGTTCCCCTTTAAAGACCTGTTCTGGGGATGTAATCATGGGCAGGTATGTTGAAACACACTCTGATAATTCCCCAATCACAACAAATGTCAGGTAAAAACACCATACTCTGATTTCCTCAACCTAATCATTCCCAGACCTGTATTTAATATAATGTATTTAATGGCACCGTGAACACCTCATGTGTGATTGGATTCAATCTTTAAAATGTACACGTCTGTCAAAGCTTACCACTGGAAGGATTCCCAGATGCAAACAGAGGGTGATTGTTAACATAAATCACACTGCACCCCCACTGTAACTACATGTGATGTGATGTGTGGGCACATCGCAATATCTTTGTGTTTTGAGTCAGTGGGAAGGATAAAGTCTACACTACTGGCTGCCAGTTGCTTGGTACGCACAATTTGAATAGTATAAGATTACATTTTTTTTCCTTTGAAGGCTGGACCTCGCTATGTCACACCTCTTTGTAGTGGAAACTCACCCGACTACCCTTTTTATCCGTGTAAGCCAGGGTTATTGAAGAAAATCACATTACCATTACCTTAATCCGACTGCTCACATCAGCCTGTCATGAACACGTGAAATCGCATCAGGATTAAACCCACGTTAAAACTGAACACGTTAGTGTGATCAGTATGCTACTGGTGTACTGTAACTGTCCGTGGTACTGAATGACTGATTGTTTATTAACTAGGAGCTACAGGCGGCTGTGAAAGACTGCCTTTGGCAAGCTGCACACTTCTAATGTTTTGGTAAGCCCTTGTTTATGTAGGTCACAGACTTTCTTGGCCAGGATGACTTTGCAGTGAGTTACATGACGACTTGTAAAACAGTGACTTATTTATACAAAACCACACAAGCACTGGCATAATCTATCGCTTCCTTTTAAAGTTTTCATGATTCATTCTGCTGTGTAAGGATCAACACCTTGACCATGATATTACCCCGGCGCCTTACCTTGGCCTGAGGGGGCAATGTGAGCCAGAGTGAGCACACACACCGCTAGGAACCACAGTGACACAGCCATGCTGGGCTGGAAGAGTTAGGACGTCACACCACCGCACGCGTTAGGAGAGCCTGGGGAAGAAGCGGTGGAAGTGTGAGATTGAGAGTGAAGAACCGCATCCTCTCCTCGTGTGCAGATCAGCGTGTGTGTGTATGTGTGTGTGATGAGTGGCTTATAACACACTGACAATGAAAGAGTGCACTTGAGAAAACACAGCAGGATGGGTGGAGGACAGAATAATAGAGAGACAGACCGTTAGGAGAAAGAAATACAGATAACAATTGAGCAATCGTTGCAGCGAAAAGTCCCCCAATCTGCTGTTTCCATGGTGATAGCACAGTGCAGTCTGAGGGAGCGAGACAGAGAGAGAAAGAGAGAGAGAGAGAGAAGGGAGATATGCTGGGAGAGTGCGCATCTGTGTGTGTTTGTGAGTGAAAGCGCACGCGTGTGAGTACGTGTTTTAAGTCCGTAATTAGCTAGGAGCAACAGTGGCCACTGACCCATAAAAGAGCCTTAATCTTTCTATCCTCACTCACACACACACACACACACACACACACAGACAGGCAGAGAGCTGGGCTCAGCTTAGGCCACTTTTCAGTAATCCTAAATAAATGATGTTGTGGACACGATCTCTTCCCTAGCAGGGGTAACGAGGTAAACAGCTGACTGAAGGCGCAGGTGATCAGAGAGCGACGCTGCACTGTGGAGTTTTACGAGGGAACATACGGGACGCAGGCAGGCGAGCTACAAGAGAACAACAGTAATATGACTCCTTAATATAGACTGAACTCTTGGCCCTAGACAGAAGGGAGGATGGGGGCTGTAATTCATCATACAGTACATTTCTTTTTCTCCTGCTTAGCATTTCAATCTGCTGCTTCAGTGTCTACACAGTATCTAGCATGAGGATCTCGAGAGTGTGTGTGTGTGTGTGTGTGTGCGTGTGCATGTGCGTGTGTGTCAGGGTGCATGTGTATGTACATACATGTGTGCTTGCGTGTGTTTATTTGCGACTTGCTTTTCTCTCCGTCTTCTTGTTAGGTAATGGCGGCAGACAGATTTAGGTCACTCCTCAACAAATGTCCAACATGCATTCAAAGGCTAATGCTTGTACAGGGCCCGCACACACACACACACACACACACACACGCACGCGCACACAACCACAGACATGAACACACACACACACACACCCACACACCCACAGACACACACACACACACACACACACACACAAGAAAGACAAGAGACCTCTGCCTTCTTGAAGTCCACTGAACCAACAAGACTGTAATAAGGGCCCCAGGATGACCGTGACACACACACACACACACACTAAACATAGAACATAAAAGACTCAGCAGAATGAGAACCTTTACGTTTTTCATCACATACACTCACTGACACATGTGCGCACACTCGCACAATACGTCTCATCTCATCCAAAACCCTTATGGCAGCATGTTCTTTCGCTTGTAACCCCCATCGCTAGCTCTCTCTCTCTCTCTCTCTCTCTCTCTCTCTCTCTCTCTCTCTCTCTCTCTCTCTCTCTCTCTCTCTCTCTCTCTCTCTCTCTCTCTCACACACACACACTCAGGGTTTGTTTTGGTGATAAGAGGAGGTTGGAGAGCCTTGCTAACTGTAAATGAGGAATTATTCTTGTTGAAAAAGTTTAGTTGTGTTTACTTTAATGTTACCATTGATTGCCATGGACTCCGCTGCTTAGCGGTCAAATGTTGGGGTTATATTAATTAAAAGCCTTTGTTTACATGTGACAACTACACAGGCTCAGTATTGGACAAAAAGGAGTCCCCCCCAAAATAATAGTGAATAGTTATATGTAGCAAGAGTCAAGGAACTAAGTCACTAAAATGAACTGGTTATGCCATCACAAAGTTGCAAATCTTCACATGGCTGGCCTTGAAGTCAAGTTACAGATAACTAACAAATAACGAGGCCCCCCAAAATTATCACCCCCTAAAGATTTTCAAAACAATATGTTAAAAGCAGCCTGCTGTCACTGTAATTCAAAAATTGCTTAGTGGCAGTGGTGTGACTGGAGTGCAGTGATAACGGGACGACCAGGCAGACACACTCTGAATTAGTGATTAATGGCCACGGAGCTCTATTGTTCTTGTGCTTAAAGATTTCTTGTCTTTCACTTCATTAAACAGTAAGATCAAGTGGTTTTGCAACAGAGAGTTGTTTTGAAATGCACAGAGCGATGCCCGCTGTCATGACACTTTGGTGAAGGACAAGAGATACATCTGTGAATAAATTAAGATAATGTATGGTTGTAACCCAATTCTAAAACAATTTATTTCCTCAGTATTAACAGCTGATTTGATATGTTCAGAAAAACCTTGAAGTCAATTCTACCATGGCAGACGTAGATGTGGTTTCTCAAGGTCATTGGTAATTAAACTCACCCATCACACCATGGAAATAGATGTATTAACCTCAGTTTTGCCTTTGTTACTTAAACTTTGTTCTCTGGAAGTAACTTTATAAGAAGGGAAGAACTGACTCGTTTAGCCTTTTAGCATTTCATGGGCACCATTTTTTTATGTAGTACAAAGTATCAGTGAAACATTCACCTTATTGAGCCATGAGTCAACTAAGATCATGAAACTGACTTTTCAAGACCATGTCACTAGTTTTCTGCCCCCCTGTTATTATAACAATAGCACTTGCACATTTTTATGCTAGATCGTGAAATAGGAAAACTCAATACCTTCATAACATAACAAAACCTTTATGTTTGTGGAAAGAGATGTTTAAAATTTGACTAATCAGTATGAACATGTAACCATATTTTGGTATTTCTTTCAGGCTTGAAAAGGTGCAGTGTGCACCATAAGAGCAATTGACTGTCATGACTGGGTTACAGCTGTAATGTTTCCAGCAGTAATCACCCAATGCAGTAAGGGTGTGTGTGATAAGGGTAAACACTGCAGGGCAGCAGAGTGTTTGTCTCAGCTTGGGATACTGTCACCGGCAGAGACAGCTAGCAGGTCAAATGGCTACCTGGCAGCACAGGAATGGAGTGGACTCTAAAAGTGCTTCCACAAGTAAAACTACACTTATCTGGAAGGTCCACTGGTCATGGCTTGTTATCACTTTCAGAAACATTTTCTTCAGTAGCCAGGTTTTGTTGCAATAGTTGCATTTTGTTGTCTTTCTCTTTTAAACATTAGGCTTCACATTGCAATCAATTACTTTAATTTACATTATAAGCAATAATTCCAACAATAACCAGAGACTTGTTTTTTATAGTTTTTCATATAGCTCTGTCACATATACTGTGAGCACTGCTAACATTCAACGTTCAGAGCATTTTGGAATATTTCTGGGACAGTATTTCTGACCCTTTAGGTTACAGTTGTGACGGCTGAGAGCTCATTCTCTGAGCTGCAGATAATTTATTATAAACAATTTGAGTATCACCATGGGACCAGGATGCAGAGTGGATTTGCCAGATGGTCAGCTAAGAGCAAAAGTTGGACCTTGGGTACACTTGATGAATTTGCACAGTGCATGGTTCTCGTGTCCTTCAAATTGGTGCTTAGGTCTTCAACAGACTTGTGCAGTTTGTAATGCAAACTCATTTAGGAAGCTTGCTGTGTCAATATGATACAAATTTTGTAGTAATTTGGGTATCTTTGTATTCGTCAAGGCTCCAAAATGATCTAAACACTGTCATGGGTGTTTAACGATCTACTTTTTCAACTTTAAGCCTTTAGGCTGACAGGCCTAAATAACAACGGCCTATGTGTGTGCTTGAGTTTTCCAACCTGGCCCAACATGACCGTGTTCTGCTAATGACAACAAATCTTGATACCCCAAAAAAGCCTCATACATTACCACCAGTATAAGAAAGCATATAAATGTTCCAACATTGTTAACATGAGGTCAGCTGTGCTGTTGTGTCGCTACTATTGTGAGCCAAATAGAGCCCGGGCCAGTAGAATTTCTTCTTATCAGCCTAAGTTCTTTTCTCTCTTGGATTAATGTCGAAATTACTTTTACATGCCTCAGTAACCCAATGCATTAACATAAAGATTTAACTTTTCTGTTGAAGACAGGCCAGGAAAACACCAACTAATGATGAAGTATGTAGAAACCATGGTGCTCCTCGAACTATTTATACCTCCCTAAGTATACCTCCGGAGCGAGGACATTCAAAGGGCAATCATTTGGAAATAGTCTAAACAACATTACAGAAATTATTTTGCCTATTCAAAGAGTCAACTAAACCCTGTTAATGTATTCTAACATTGAATCCTCTTTTAACGTGTCTTAGAAACAGATATAGGTAACAAGTCAAATAGCTAAAAACATATAAAGTATAGGCCACAAATTAAAATAGCATAATAATTTGCTTCAAAGATTAAAGTGAGAAGTAATTTCATAATTCAGAGCTTACTTGCATTCCCGAACACAGGAAGGAGCTACAATTAAAAGTGTTAAACAGCTGCAAGGTAAAGGCTGGTTGCTTCCACATGTCTGTTTCTGACAAATCAGCTGATTCACAACCATCTAACTCCCCTGTCCTTTCGTCAGGGAAGGAGAGAGGATTGCCCCATTCTGTGGTTTCGTCAAACTGCCAAACAGGGCCCTGGAACACACTTCATTAACCACTCCTATGGCAGAGGATGGTGGCTTTTCCAGACAGCAAGCACAAATCTGAAGTCTTAGGAAGACCGCAATGCATTTCACTGAATAGGCTTGTCACTCCTGCCCAGGTTCATTTCCTTTTAAGTGTGAACTTGAGTCAATCAAAGGAAATGAGCTGAGAAACCCTGGCTATTATTTGTCAGTTTATGCACTGAGGTTGTTTCATCACCACCCCTCCACACGTCACACACTATAGGAAAGGTAGATGAGTAAGAAAATATATTTAGCCTTGGAACCACTCACTCACACACATCGCTTATGCATAGGCATACTACCAGCAGTTGAGGGTAAAATATGTTGTTCGTTTAGGGACACTGAGCCTCATGCAAAAACCACTGGTACGAACAGAATCATTCTTAAGTGGCAAATATGGATGATTTAAAATAATTTCATTATATGAATGTTCTCATGGGTAGGAATAATATTCATGTCCAGATCTGTTGTACGAGTCACGTACACATAGTTTGCCTTTTCCCAAATGCACATGCAAAGGCAGTATTCTGCTTCACAAGTCATGCAACGTTTTGCTCGAGAAAGGCATTGTTTGGCATCTAATTTAATGTCAAACCATTTCTTCTGTTTTCTGTAACTGTACCACACTGCTCTCATGAAACATTGTTGTACGATTTATATTTATTTAGTTAAACATTTAATAAAAACTATTTTCACCTGATACGACTACTGACACTACAAAATGTGTTATGGTGTAGTCTGCTCATTTTCAGGCAGCAGGGATTGAAGCTCTGCAGTATTAAGTTATTATCTAACAATTTGGGGTAACATTTTTAATTTAAAACTTTCCCACAAATGGAGAATGCAGAACAAGCTGCCCTTAACGGGTGTTCATATCCAAAACAGCCCTGTGTTAAAAGAACTCAAGGGGCTATGTTGGTAGGGCTGTGTTTCTTCAGGTACCAGTGAGACATGAAATACAATCCTGGAAGTCCAGTTTGAGTAACAGATCTGTGAATCTGAAGGCTTATCAGATGCCAAAACACTGCACGGCCGTGTTTCATGCAGTAGAAAAATAGCAATTATGTAAAGTATTGTGTTGAGCCAGGTTAAAACTTTTTCCCCCACAGAAAAATGTGAGAGGTTTAAGATAAGAGGATAGGAAAGAAAATGTTTTTGCATGAGGCCCTCTGAGTTTCCACGTGCAGACTATGCATACCTGTCCAATCATTCTCTTTCTGTATTGTCAAGTGCAAAGATTGGAGCTGAGTACTTGAATAATAACAGCATTATGTACAGCAACTCATTTACACCAACGGGGCACACTGTCTCATTTGTATGGTCATTATTCACAGTAATTTCAACGATCCTCCACAGCATCCTCAATTAAATGATTATTCATTCATTTATTTTCAGTTATTCACCGGCACTCTCTTTTTTTTGCTGCTAATTATTCCAGCCTTATCTGGCATTGCTGGGGGAGGCAAGGGGGAGGCGGAAGGGATCTTAATAATTTCTGAAGAGACTCGCTGTTTTAAAAAGACTTAGAAAACATGTATCTGACTATAAATGTACATGCAACCTCAGCATCACTGCTCCATATATTCCATTCAATTTCATTAATCTTTAATGTAAACATTTGGCACAATGAGCAGTAATTCTTCTCTCAGTGTGGACTTAATGGAAAAAAGTCATTGCCAGTGCATGTAATGGCAGGTTATTCTATTCTCTCAAAAGGGGAATGAGTGCAACAAAGGCAAAGCCACACATATGCCCATAGCAAAAGTAAGCATTTAAGTCATTCAGGGTACACATACCATAGTCCTCTTTATTTATGTCATGTACACACATGTATTCTCTTTGGTTTCAGCCCCTCACATCTCCAAATCCTTTCAGTGTCTTAAAGCCTAGTGTTTGTTTCTTTTTATTCATTTTTCATAGAAAACTGGGGTCATACACAATCTACCATTCTCTGACAGGTCATTCTAAAGTATATGAGAACATGGGCTTTCTTAATACTATTGCTGAAAATGGCAGGTAAATCCTTAACCATCAAACTGTTTTTTTTCAGCAGCTGCCACAGGTATAACACCTGAAAACAGATACCAACTCCCTGTTTCAGCATGCCTAGCGATGAGACAACTTTATTGGGCTCGAGCTGCATTAAACACGGAAATATTGTCAAAATAATAGCTGGGAAATACAGCTCATTGTCTGTATGACATATATTGGTAGTAGATATGCTTTCTGACCCCACCAGAGTGTTTTTACAGATTTCAGTACAGGATTTCCTCCGCTCTTCCATTCTCCATACACTGGATGCACAGACTTGAAAGCTGAACCTGAAACCTTGGAAACACTCATTACTACTCCTCTCTTTGTGTTTCTGTATTTAGAAATGGAGCTGTAGGAAAGGGAGGCTGTGAGTGATAGAGTTGGGAAATGCTAATTTTATCTCTCTCATTTAATTCTCTGACAATATCTATAAAATTGATTAAGACTTTAAAGAGCGGGTATCATTCCTCTTAAAATATTTAATTTCCCATTATTGTAATCAAGACTTACCCTGGCAGTAATGAGTGTCTGCCAAGCAGCAGGCTGGAGGAGCTCACCCATGTGATGAACAGATCTGGTTGTCGCATAAAGAATATCTCCACGTAGAATGACAACGAGAACAATTGGCACCCCAGCTGGATTCAAGATTACTCAGATGTGCGAATCAAATGGAGATTGATCAGTGATGGATATGTGTGACAAAAAAACCCTCTACAAGTAAACATATAACAACATATAAATGAGGTAAGGCATCTAATTTAGGTGGGGTGATAAGATGTGTGAATGAGTATAGTCCAATAGTGGGAGCCTGAATGTCTCCTTGTGAGACAGTCAAGCTTGCAGCAGAGGGTTAAAACACAAAGTCTGAAGCAACCTAAAGGACAGGTCTGATGATATGACGTCTTATATTCTTTTCTTATAGTCAACTAATCCCATTAAAAGACCAAAAGCAACAGCTGTCTGTGTAACTAAAGTCTGATACAGCTGATTCCTCTGTCCCATAGACCTCCATTATTAAAAACTATTAAGAACACTTCAGTGTGCCACACCATAGCTGGGTGACATGTTTCTTCATTACTATGAACACACACACTCTAGTTTACTTTGAGTTCATGCCACATACACCGTCCTGCTGCAGTTTATACTCTGTAGAGCACCCAATGTGTATCTAAAGAAACAATTATAAATATACTTGCTTTCTTGGTGAGAGTTTGATGAGAAGATTGATGCCACTGCCATGTTTGTATGTTAGTAATGAAGCTATAGCCAGCAGCTGTTTAGGCTAGCTTAGCATAAAGACTGGAAGCCATGGAAAACCGCTAGCATGGCTCTCTCCAAAGTTTAAAAATTTGACTACCATTGCTACCCCCCATCTTTACGTTAAAATAATCTAAGATAAAATAAACTGATCCCATCTCCATACCGTGATGCAAATATCAAAAAGGGTATTCATTTTCTTATTTACGTCATAGCAAAAAAAGTAAATAAGCGCATTTCCCAAAATGTTGAACTATTCCAAAAATCCTTGGCTAAAAGTATTTTACTATTGTTTGATTAACAATTTATAAAAAGTGTTTAATGAAAAGTATTAAATGAAACACAGTTTTTAAAGATTTATGTTTTCAGTAGAAATAAATGGGTGCCACAGACAGGGATAGGTCTTTTCATGGAGTTTGCAGACAATTACAAAAATATAGATCATCATTTATATTCTTTCATTATTTCGTCATCACCCAAGAGCTGTTGTGTCATTTTTGGGGAATACTTTTTACACATATAATTTATGGACAACCCACAGTGGACATAATAATCTATTTCTTCAGACAGCACAACTCTAATGCATGAAGCAAACTACAAACTGTGAATGCCATGTGTGTATTATACTATAGGTCAAAGTGTTTTACAATGAATGCAAATGTCACACTGCCAAGGTTCCCCTTCATCTTTCCATCTCAGCTGGGATATATCCTCATTTAACTAAATTAGCTCAAGTCAAGCTTGGCTTTAACCTTGGAATGTCATTACTGTCTGCACATTAAAGTAAGGAGTCAAGCATTGATTTCTACTGTCTATCTTCAATGCCTGTAATGAGAATGAAAAAACACGCCTCTGCACAAATCCACATGATAAGGAAAAAAGCCCAACAATTGGAAAAAAAAATCTATCCTATAATTTGACTTTGAATTTCATGTCATGTAAATGGCATGTTTAAGTGGGTAAAGTGGCATTTCACAGGTTATAATACATTAGAGACAAACTATCTGACAATATAATGACTTGTTTTTAAGTAATGCATATGCTCTCAACAATGACATGCAGTGTGTGAATTCTCTGAACCATGTCTGAGAAAAAACTAAAAACAACGCAGAGTGACAAGTGAGAGAAAAAGAGTAGGAGAGAGAGGTTTGGAGATAGACTTGAAAGCACTGTTTTCACCTGTAGCCCATCTTTTAGTATGAGATATGGAGATTTTCTCTGGAGGTTGGTCATGAAGTAGGCTGAGATAAGGGATGCAGAGGATTATTCAATCAATCACCTGTAGCCACAGCTTGTCTGGGGAGACACAGGAAGTAGTCAGTGCCTCAAGGGATAAAAAGCAGAAAAACATTAGACTGGGTCAATCCAGTTCACAAAGGCTAACTCGCAAGTGCTGTTTAGGAGAATGTAATTATGGGAGATTGTGGCTGAGTGTGCATGCCAAATTGCTGAGTCAGGATAAGGACACTTCAAATAAGTGTTACACTTATGTGACTTAGATAACATTATTCTAAATTTAAGTCTTAAACCATAATTTGTGTTTTAATTTCATTTTAATAATACACAGAAGATCTACTGCATTCAAAGTGTAGCAAGAAATAAGGCAACTTAATACGTCATAAATGATTAATTACTTCTAAAAGCTTGCTGAGAGTACATCAGGGAAAAAGCATTAAAAATCACAGTCATAATGGCACAATGCAAGATGTACATGTTAACAAAAGGGTAAAAAAAATTGAGCTTTGGAATTTGCTATCACTTGCAAATTAATTGATAGATCTTTTGCAGATGGACAAATATTGGACACAAATTCTGTAATCCTTGAGGAATTGGTTCAACAGTTTGGGAAATGTACTTATTTGCTTTCTTGCTGAGAGTTTGATGAGAAGATTGATACCACTGTTGCGTGTGTATGGTAAGCTACAGCCAGCAGCCAGTTAGCTTAGCTTACATGTTTGTTGCCAAGCGATCTGTGGAGACTTAAGGAAGTAACTGGTTTTGGCCAAGAAATAGTCTGGCAGATACCTCTTCAATAGATGAATATACCTGTCAAAATGTGACAGATTGGGTCTTTAATTGGATGTATCGGGATGCAACAAAATGAGTAAAATGGTCTGCTGAGATAAGATAAAAAAGTAATTTTTGGCTGGAACACTATTGAATGAATTAAATAAATTACAACACTGCTGCCAGTAGAGTATTTATTGATGGATGAATGAACATAATGACATTTTTTTGTTTATTTTTTTCATTTGCATCATCAATTTGTGCATTATAAGGTTATACTACTTGTGCGTTGTTTCTAGTCTATCGTCTCACTGATATAAATCATTATTTGACAGTATCTGTGCAATCTCTCTCCTTTCTTCCCTTTCATTCTAAATAAAGTCAGCTTTGACACAACACCATCTTTCATTGCATAACAGAGATAACAGTTACAAATGCTATGCCAGGTTACAATGAAGATAAAAGGGAGTGTGAGATAATATTCGAGAAAAGGTATGAATTTTGACGTGTGAAGGTTGAATCACAACAGGCAGGTAATGTGTATTTTTAAGATACTGTACTGTGATATATTGGTTTACCAAAAAATAAAAAACAAAGGTTACTTGACAAGCTTAGAGAAAGAAAAAAACACATGATCCTCTTGGGTACTTCGAAGTGTATGGTTCCTGAAAGAATGTTCTCCGAGTGTGTCCTTGTGTTCTCTTATCACAAAGCATGAAGCCTTCTGGACAAAATGTCAGGGGCTCAGGTGACTGCTTGGGTGGAAGAAAGTACATTTTATTCAAAAAGTGCAGAAACTGATTTGTGTTGAATATATTATGGTATCAGACGAAAGCACCAGGTATTTAGTATAAGCTCTGTTTTTTGTCCACTTTCAAAGGAGGTTTAATAAATTACGACAATTGGTTGGAAAAATTTGTGTCAGACTGCAGCTATTTTCACTGGTGAACTTTACATCATCTTTGAAAAGAGGAGCAGATGGGCTTGGCAATGGAGGAGTCCTATTGATTCTTGGTTTCATTGATTTCCTTTCTCTTTTTTTTGTTAGTGGCAAAGCAAAGGGAAGGGAGGCGCAGTAGCTGTGAGAAGGTCTCTCTCTGAATAAGAATTGTGAAACACTGGGCACCAGGGTGAGGTGCTGCATGAACAATAACTGCTGGTGCTGCTGCAGATTGTGCTGCACTCCAGACTTGGTGTGCTAAGGGGCTCTCACTGCAGATATGCTTCTGACACGTTATAGCAGGTAAATTGCCAGAACTTAATGAGACCCCAGAATTATTGAATTCCTGTCAACTTGATTTGAGAGACACAAAGAAACATGTTGGCTCTGTCGAAAAGCTCACTTAAAAGCTTCCTCAATTGCCGTCCTTACGGTATGTATGTGAACAGGTAGCATCGACTCCCAAGATGAAGATATCAGTGGCTAGTTAGCCACAATTTAGTTCTACAAAAGGTTTCGCATTTAAATCAAAAGTAAAACTAAGCAGACCCCACTCTAGATCAATGACATGGCCATGTTTAAAGCAGTAAAATAATCTAAATTGATCAAATCCACAGTATAGTAAGAGACAAAATTTTAAGCAAAATATTAGGTAAGGAATCATTCATATTTGTTTATATAAGGGTTCATATAAGGTTATCATGGGCATTTGCTCAGGGTATAGATCCTGCAGGATATCACACAGAAACAAACAGCATTCACATTTATTTTCTAATTGGAAAAAGAGGAAATGGGGAAGAGAGAAATGGGCATGCAAAGACATTGTGGTTCATGGTCAGCACCTGGCTTAAACTAGGAACATAAACTAAACTATTCTTCGCTTTGCCTTGTGGCTTTTGTCTTTCTGTGTATTTAGTCTTCTTCAGTGGCCTTGAGTTTGTGTTACGGTGTGAAAAAGAAAATGGGTTTTGTAACATGTTTTTGTGTTTCATTTGTCATGTTTGTGTTTGATGATGACAAGGCTATGACTAGTTTGCTTCAGTATTGGATGAAAGTGTTTATGAGCCTACACTGGTGGTTTCACACCACACAGCATATGTATGGAATGTAAAGGAATGTATTCATGTGCTTTTCTTTTGTTTTGCTCTGTGTTTTGTTTATTGTATCCTTGGGAAAATTGAAACTTGTAATTACAAAACAGGAAGACGCTGCCAGTCAGCTCCTATCAAAACATCTCTTGTCCAAGAGGTGCAGAGTCCCAAGATGCAAATAGGTAGTACTCCAAGTATGAACAGAACCCCAAATATGTCTATACAGACCTGCAAATATGTTGCCACGGGCAAATTGCATCCCTCTTTGGTTGAATTTGCATTTGAGAAGATGCAGAAATCTCTGTGAGCATGTTTTCTTAACACTTACTTTAGTTGTCTACTTCAGCTGACCTAAAGATGTGTCACACAATGGCAGTGACTTGACAAAGAGTTTATCCAACAACAATGGCGAAAAAGATATAAGAAAGGGCAAACAGACAGAAATGAAGAGGCGGAAAAACTATAATTGAATTGCTTGCATTTGTTGGATGTATCACTTTCTGAACTTCATGGTAATGACTCAAACTCTGAGACACAGAGTTTTGCCAGTGTGAGTTATCTCTTCCCCATGGCTAATCTTCAGTGGTGGCTGGATGAGGTCAGAGTGATGTCTAGGCGAAGGTGCTGAGGGAACAGTCCAGGTGAAAGGCTATGCTGTAATTCATTCCCTCAGCCGCCTGGACTCCATGAGTAGGAACAACCACACACTGTTTCCTCTGCTCCCTGGGACCTTTTCCCCAATAAATGTAACTGAATAATCAAACCATGAGTGAATTATTTTACTGATATCTGTATACTTACCAAAGTTGAGAATTACTCTGAACCTACACCTACTGCAAAGGTTGTCTATTAAGTGTTTGGTTTTTCTCTGTTAGGGTTCTTCACTTGGTTCTGTTCTTTCAAAATAATTGCTGAACTCCTCATATCTTGGTCATATAAGAGAACAGTGACAGATTAGCTAGCAGTATCATGAGTTTCAGTATAATAAACACAGAAATTAAGTTAAGGTGAAACCAGTCTATATTTTTTCAACTGTTTCTTTACAAACCAACAAGTTAAAACATATGTTTTGTTCATCATTCATGTTAACATAAAAAAAAAATCTAAAAAAATAGATCAAAAAGATGTCAGTGTCTGTTTCTGTGTAGAATTTGCATGTTCCCCGTGTTCATGAGCATTTCCTCTGGGTGCTCCTGTATCATCTCGCAGTTCAGTCATGCAGGTCAGGTGAATTAGATACTCTAAATTGCCCAAAGGGTTATATTTATTTATGTGTGGCTCTGCAGGATGTACGAGACCCCCAGCAATCCTGCAAAGGAGTAGGGGTATCGAAAAGATATGGATAATTACATTAGTACAACAAAGTCATGTAATGTTAAACGTTTTTTTGCTGAATACTGTCTTAAAAAAAACATACAGTAGTATTGCATACTGTTATGGTTGTTGTAGTTAAATACTGTATATCTAAGGTAAATGACTAACAGGTGTCTAAAATGCTCCAAAAGCAAATAAAAAACATGCAATGCAAATTATTAATGTTTTATTTAATTTTTTATTTATCAGACTTAATAACAAGTAACTACACCCAGGCTCACAATTTTGCTTGTACTGCAATCCCACGCATGCCCAGTCAGTCCAACAGTGCTTTTCCTCCATACAGGATTTTGGGGCATTTTTGTCTGTTTTTTAAGGTATGCTTGATAGATAGGAATGGTTTTACAGTAACAATATATTTAGCAATAACGGAAAAATTATCATGATCATCCTAGGTCTCTGCTGAGAGGTGACAGGACTTCTGAACTTTTGTGCTTAGTGCACATCTTTTTGTCTGAATCATTTGCTTGGTGTTTTATTTTTCCAACTTAACTAAATGATTCAATAACATGTTGTTGACATGTTGCATGACTTAATCACATGCCATAGTACAGTGACAAGCCCAGTGATGGCACTGTTAATTTATGCATGTGCCACATCAAAATCTGAAATTTGAATAATTTTGGTGAAAATGTTCCAAAGGTTATCAATACTCTGTTTCAACATTTTTTTTAAATGTAAAAGAAAACTGCAGACATTTTGACTTGTAATACCAGGAAAGCTACATGAACAATGGCTCTGTTCTATTCAAGTCTCCCAGTAAGCCGTGACAGTGTGACAGTGAGTCAGCATGCACAACCAAGACCCTGAAACTGAGGCAGCTAAATGGAATTTATTTATTTTATTACTTACGCATGTATTTTTCCTACTGTTACATTTCAAAATAAAAAAGGCCTAAATGTGTCACTCTTTTGAATGTAAATGTGTTGGTTTGAATTGATGACGCCATTATGGTGTCAGCACTACTATTTCTTTTCATTTTCCATAATTTTTTTCATTTTTTCCCACCAGTTCTTAAATGTTGCGTCATTCAAAACCAATGCAATTCTCTTCCTGCCCAGCAGTTGTCCTCAGCCCTTCCCATCGTTCCTCAGTCACCTGCTTACACACCTGTCCCTCATTACCCTAAGCCACTTGCTATAAATACCTGCCCACTAGCCTTAATCAATTGCCAAATTATCTACAGTATACAATATGTAATTATCAATATAGTTGTCTAACCCTCAGTGGTCTAATCTTATTAAGTAAACTTTTTAACATGCCTTTAAGTCGTCTCACCACTTTTCACAGAGATAATGCAATTCCAGCTAACATTGCAATATCTGCCATCTGAACCCCTCCTATCAGCTCTCTGTCAACAGTTTAGTATGTAAAAATAGTATAATGACATCCCATATGCTGACAAACGTACACAGCCAAAAACATATATAGTACAAAGATATAGCAAGCAGTACAGAAAGCAGGTCAGCTATGAAGGTCATATGATTAAGTATTTCAAACAGTTTGATTACTTTTTGTTGTTTGTATCTAGTGATATGAAATGTGACTTGTAATTTGTTGGCATCACTGATGCTTCCATTAACCTGTCCACAGCCTAAAATCCCCAGTGGTGTGTGTGTGTTTGTGTGTGTGGAATTGTTAAGCATCACAAGATTACCAGGGTGATAGGACGGTCTCTGGTGCAATCTAATGAGGCTCTGTTTGTTTACTTCTTCCCCTACACTGCTTTCAGTGGAGTGTGCCAGCAATTGCACGACATGAATGCCAGTGTTTTGATAAAGGTCAATGAGAGTGAGACAAGGCTGCTGAAGTTTGCCTTCTTTAATTAGCTCTGGCCTTGTGCTCTCTTCTCATCCTGTAGTGTCAGAACACCCATGTTCAGCCTTCAAGACGTGGCCAGAACAAAGATGGGGCTGAGAGGGAGCCAAATGAGAAGGGAGAGGTTCACCATCAGCAATGATTCACTGAGATGAGACATTTGAATCACTCTGGCTAAAAATAGACAAAAAGGATGTTGATGAATTTGGGATATGATCAGGGAGGCAACCTGTTAAAACTGGATTATTTATAATCATTGCTGTAGTTGATGTTTGACCGCTGTACCCACAGGAGCTGCACAATTCACTTACATTTTTCATACAGAATTACAATTCCATGACATCTGGTGAGGGTGCCTGTGTGTGTGTGTGTGTGTGTGTGTGAATATACCTATTCTGTTTTTATGTATTACAGGTTTGTGCAAATGCAAAGATTTTAATCAAGAAACACCAGAATCCTCTGGATCATCAGATTCCCTATGAGAAAGCATCATTGGATGTTGCTCTTTCTTACCTCTCTCCCAATGCTGCCAGTAACAAGAGCAGGAAACACTGAGGAAAGGTCAGATATTTCTCATAGTCTTTTAATTGGGTGCATAAACAGGTAAACTTAAACTGACCCACTTCCACTGCATTTGATTTTGACAGAAAATACACAGGAATCTTGCTACATTTTTCTTTATATATAGGTATGTACTGTGAAATACCTATTGCAATATAAAACACTATTCTGGCTTTAAGGACACAGGACAAAAGATCTTCAGCCATGCTAGTTGTGTAGCTCTAAGGATGGCAATGTCTTTTCTGTCACTTGGTCGCTCAGCTAACTGGTCACCCCATTACTTTGGTCTTGACTGAAATCTATAAACAACTATTGGATTGCCATGGCAGTTTGTTCATCTGAGGACCGATATGAACACACTGACACTGTGACATCTTACATCAGCTTTGGTGAGTGTTTTTGCTGACAACAACAAACCCTGGTTTACAGCTAAACTCTGGCAGGTTCACCAGCCTACGGTGGAGACAGAGGAGATCCAAAAATGAGCAGCAAAGATGCTACACAAAAAAACTGGTTTTCAGCCACTATCTTATTGTGTAGAGGTCTGCAGGACATACCCAGTTACATGAAACCATCAACTGGCCGACGACCTGAATGGGTTCAACTGTAGGTTTGATAAAGCCAACATTCACAACCCTTACCCGCTCCAACTCAGACATCCCACAACCCCTGCCACCCCGTAACCCATCCCGCTTCGAACACTCTACAATCATCCTGGTTCCAAAGAAATTCTCTATCACTGGATTAAATGACCACAGGCCTGTCGCTCTGACATCTGTGGCCTTGAAATCCTTCAAGAGACTGGTGTTAGCCCACCTGAGGGACATCACAGACCACCTGCTGGACCCCTTGCAGTTTGCCTAACATTCAGTGGATGATGCAGTCAATATGGGACTGGACTACATCCTGTAACACCTTGACTCCTCAGGGACATGTACAAAGATCCTGTTTGTGGACAGCTCTGCATTCAACACTATCATCCCAGAAACAGGAGGCAGTGGGTGAGGCTGGGGAAAATCCCATCCAGCATCCAGACAATCAGCACTGGTGCCCCCCAGGAATGTTTGCTCTCCTGACTGCACTTCTCCCTCTATACCAATGACTGTACCTCAGGAGACCTGTGTGTTGAATTCCTAAAGTTTGCAGGTGACACAGTGGTCATCGGCCTTATCCTGGATGGCAATGGGTTGGCATACAGACAGGAGGTTGAACAGCTGAACACACTCAAAACTATGGAGATGACAGTGGACTTCAATTGGACTCCCCCAACACTGCCCTCATCACCAAAATTTAACAGCACTGTGTCTGCTGTGAAAACCTTCAGATGCACAATCTCGCCTAAAGTGGACCTCCAACATCGACTCCATAATCCAGCCCTTGAGAGGGCTTCCTGAGCTGGCGCAGGAATTTCAACCTGCCTCAGGAGCTGCTGACCAGTTCTATTCTGCAATCACCCTGTCTGTTGTCTGCACATCCATCACTGTCTGGTTTAGATCAGCCGCCAAACAAAACAGAAACAGACTACAATGGACAATCAGGACTGGAGAAAAATCATTGGTGCTAGCCTGCCCTTCATTTAGGACTTGTACATGTCCGGAGTCAAGAAACTTTACTGCAGACTCCCTCACAACTTATTCTAACATCTCCCCTTTGGTAAGTGCTTCAGAGCCATGTACACACAAAAAAACAACCAGACACAAGAACAGTCTCTTTCCACAGGCAATCACGAACACTTAAATGAGTCATGTGCCTTGACTCTATTTTTTTAATATAGGCAAATTAAATCACAAAAATATTGCAAACACCTCAAGAAGTCACAAAACTAAAAATCCGTCCCTGAAGTTGCTATGGCAACACATGAACCATGGCCTAGAATAGTGAAATTAATAGATAATAAATAATTATGTAACCTGCACTAAATTAATTCAACACAAAATGAATGTTACTGTGTTTGTCTCTGAGTGTCATTTTAGCGATGCCAACAAGCTGTGCAATGTTACACATCTGCCCAAAACCACAGCTTTAACAGTGACATATTGTAAATTTAGCAATATAACCAGTTCATTTGAAACACTGGTCTGCTTCACAAGAATCATTTTCCTCCTGCATGTACCGTTGCTCACCATTGACACATAACAAAAATTTGACAAAATTGAAATTGTGACCTCATGCCAACTACATTTCTCAAAACTAAAAGGAACAAACAAAGTTCTTGATTTTTGTGGCGATTTTCAATAGACTTGTTATTGCTTGAGAACTCATGTACTAACAAATTGCACTTCTACAGTTTGTAAAGGTGCACGTTTCAAATAACTGTTATTGAAATTCTGTCTTACACTAAAGGTTATTCAGAGTTAATTAGAGGTGCGCTTGTAAAAACAATATTATGCTGCAGAGCGGCATACAAGCTCCAAGTTGCCAATAGAAGCTGAAAGTATTTTAAGGACAGTTGGTTTGATATAATGTAATTTCTATATTTTTTTTTGTTTTTTTTGTGGGACCATCAATACTAACATAGTCTTTTATAGTCTTTAGTCTTTTATAAATCAGAATTAACTTGAATTGTTGAAAATGTTGCCCAACTCACAGTGGTTAATGCTCACTGTAAATATTTAATTTACATCAATCCTGTCTTTCAGGTAAGGGAAAAAGTCAGACAACAAATTCAAAAAAGGAATCCAAGACTGAAAGATATAGTTAGAGGCTGAGGACATCCATCCTATTCCCATCCCATCCAATCCCATTCAACCAGTGAGCCATTATCTATACAATGAATCTATTTGAAAGTTTAACTACAGTATAGGAAAAGATTAGGATACAAAAAATCTCAACCAATTTATTAGCCTAAAGGTCCCTCACCAACAAATACGGTATACCAGCCTAATAGCAAGTAATAGTTTATTTTAAAGTTATAATCCTTAAGATTCACACGAAACCTAACAACATAATCATTGCTCCATATAATAATTTTTATTGTTAGTGAGGAAGTTTACCAATTTAAGATTCAAATTGCCCACCTCTGCATTAGGGACTGATGGGATGTAACCGTTAGTGTTTGTAATTTACTCCAAACTGATATCAGGGGTTACATATCAGGGCCTCACGTGTATTTATAAAATGACCCACACAATCTTTAATGCTATGCAGCCTATAAATACTTTTTGAGATCATAAGGACATATAAAAAACTGGCTAACATTACCACAGACCATTACACACTATCATTCTCCTTTCTTATTACTCTAATAAAGTCAAGAATATGTCTGTGAAATCAGTACATGCATGCTAGCTGAACTAGAGCTAACTCAATAGCATTGCCACAGTATTTTAATCTTGTCAGCATTACAGATGTTGATATCTGCTGACATGTGATATAGTACTTCAACAACAACAAAAAAGAATATATGTGGTCCATCATGATTTTTGTGTTTGTCCATTTGCATAGCAACAGCATGAAGGCTGCACAGTTTTTCACCTGCTCTTTCCCAAAAGATGTGTATTTGCTCTGCCCTGGGGTAAAGTGTAATGCACTTCCTCTGTTTATGCAGTATGGAGTACACTATGGGAATAGTCAAGCCTGGGCCTAATGTCTGTAAAAAGTCAAGATGACTCGCTAGTGTGCAAGTGTGAGTTTGAGAAGGGCCGACTGAAGAGAGTTAAGAGGGTCCTCAAGCTGCCTGTTGGGGACTTTCACTCTCTCCTTTATCGATTACTCTGTCCACCATGTAATTAGGCCTCAGTGAAAGCAACTGGGAGAGAAATAGAAAAGAGGAGGGGGAGTCTTGCAGAGAAAGGCCATTTTTGTTTGTTGTGTCAATAAAGGAAGAAAGGAAAACAAGGGTAGATGAGATACTAGCGGATCTGTGACAAAACCTCAATATTCTTTGACTCCTTGGCCATCTGTTGCCATGCGGGGTGAAAGGGAGTGAAGAACGGATGAACAGATGAAATAGGTGAATAGGGCAGTGAGGGGACCGGAAAGACAAAATGTCACTTTGTGCTGGTGACTGACTGGTGATCAGTTAAGTCATCTCTGGCACATTGTTCCCACAGAGCAAAAGATGGCTGGGGTGAAGGTGATGGTGGGAACGTTTGATAAATGTCCAAGTGTCTGTTCATCTCCACGGGATAATCACAGAGATAAGGCGATAGATGTCGACTAATGGAATGCACAAAACCTGATGAAATTGTAATGTTATAAGGGGAACAATACTCACCACTATGTTTTGACATTTTCAAAATGATTTCCATTGGCCTAATTGGGTGCTAGGGTTCAAAATTAATGATATATTTGTTCTTGACTAGTTTGTGAAAGATAAAAAATGCAAGAGAGTTTTCTTGTTTGAGTAAATTGGTTTTCCTCTCATCAAAGTGCACACACCAATTAACACAAACATAAAAAAGAAACTTACTGTATATGCTCCCTTTCCAAGAGTTCAATGACTGTCACTGACAAAGTGAATAAATGTATTTTAAAAAATGTGGAACAATTCCTTTAAAAATTAGTATTTTTAAAAGGCAATGTAATGCCATGTGTTTTTTGTTTTTTTACATATACAATGTCTGAATTGTAACCTGGCTCATGTGCTATTAAATTACAAAAACACTACTTTTGTCTACACTGTGGAATAGGTGATGCTGCAATTGGAAGCAGCCTCAAGCAGAGCAGTGTGACTATTACTGAGTACTTTCTCATAAATATTTGGTTAGGCTTACTTTTTAATTTGCAGTTTGCAGTGCTATTGTATTGTATGCCCTTCCTACCATTGCCTTTCCTGCTCACCCTGCATTTGGCTGCTTGTTTCTCAGTTTTTTCTGCTCCCTTTGGATCAGGCCATTTAGTGTGTAAAAAGCTTTACTCATTCCCTCGACACAGTCCACTACATGGAATTGCTGGGAATACATCCCTGCAGTGCAAATTCCACTTAGTGGATTCCTTGAGGTTAGCTGACATGTTTTCTGACACAGCTGTGATAGTTTGGGGAGGTTAAGAGATGACTGAAGAGATACGTGTGGCAGAATCATTATAAAGACTATAAGTGCATTGCATTTTATGTACAAAATAGCCATTTCTGTAATGTTAATCTGATATATATTTATCTAACTTGATTTACTTTTTCCTCTTTTCATTTGGCTTTGTGTTTATACCTCTTATTCAAAAAGTACTTCTGATTGTAGTCTTTCCATTTTCTTGCCTATTGCCTATTCCCAAATTGTAAGCATGATCCTATTAAACGTTGTTGAGTCAGACTATGCCATTTGACTATTTGTTCATACTATAGTAACTGAACACATGCACCACTACTGTTGTCAGCATCACACTTGCTACTTCTTTTTCCTGATATTGTCATGTGTTGGGTTGGGTTGTCTGGGGTTCTGTCTTATTTTGGTATTTCCTGTCAGTCTCCCTGTGCTTTCCTGTCTTTGTCTGGTTCCCTCCTTAGTTGATTACCTTCACCTGTGTCTCGTCACTCACCTGTGTCTGATCCTCTCGTTACCTCCCTTATATGTAGTGGCCCCTTCCCTTTGTGTGGTGTCGGATCATTGTCTCTGTCTCACGTAGTTAGTGTCGTCGTGTTTGTTTGCTCCTTGCCGCTCCCCACCAGCCACCAGCCACCAGCCACCAGCCACCAGCCACCAGCCACCTCCTCGTTTTCTTGGTTTGTACATACTCCCTGTTTTTGGTCTTTTGTTTTGTGGTGGTTTAATAAATCCTTTTGTTACCGGAACTGCTGGTCTGCTCTTGGGTCCTCATTCCGCACCCACATGCCAAGGCGTGACATAAATATAAAATGACATCACTGGAATCAGATATGTAGTTTTCAACCCTGCCTGTGGTACCAGTTCAACTGTTCTAACATCTTGCACTAATGAAGTAAAACATTGCCTGTATGTGTCTAAATAAGGATTAAACTGAATGTGGGGGTCCCAAGTGGGCCCCCACACATCAGCCTGTACACATTTTCTCATCCATGGACCCAAATCTTGCCATTTGTCATGTTTATGTTTTGCCAAAGAAACATGTGGCGTTGACCTTGTAATGTAAAAAAGTGTATTGTTTCCCATATAATCACAGAAATAAAATGGAATCCCAGTTTTGGGTAAATTTACAGAACTACACATCTGTGTCTCGACCAAAACAAATGAGTCAGGGTGATCTTCTCCTCTGTGTGGCCTGTTCTGAACCACTGCTTCTCATACTCCTCATCTCTACCTGTTGATACATGTGCTGTGCATTGTAGATCCTGTGTGTTCATGTACTCTGTGTCTGTGTTCAGTGTGAGTGTCTGTGCCTTATCATTCACTTCTTTGTTTACAGACTTCACTGCAGACAAGCAGAGTTTCCACTTATACAACAGTGAATCTGAGCTAAATTTGACCAGAGAATGCACCATGGAGGTTTCAAGATCTGCCGTGCGCTTCACTATTACACCATCCGGTGTCGACACTAAGGAAATCCCCAAAAGACACATGACATCTCTGCCCATCAAATGTATCGGACAGCATGAAGATAATAGGAAGGAATGTTTGAATCTCCCCATTACCTCGTCGCTGCAAACCAGCGGCGCAGTGTATCTCTCCAGCACAACATTTCCCAAAGCTCCCACTGCACACATCTCCTACTCAATTTTGGTAAAACATTAAACAATTCAGATTTTATAACTGAGTGTGTAGCTCCTGAATTAAGAAAAAATTGTATCAATCTTCCTGAAACTTTCTATATAACAATAGACATTCTTGTGTAAGCATCAAAAAGGGGAAAATCTAATCCGTTCAATCTGTATTATATCGACGTGTACACACTTTGCGACCTACTTCACACAGTTATTTCTTTGTAACAGGTTTTTCACTGTTCTACTCTATATTCTGTCCAGGTTTGTTATCCGTTCCTCTACACGTTTTATTTTACATTTTATATTGGTCTTAGCAGTCAGAGAAAATTCGTCAATTTACTCCAGGTTTTCTCCCTAACCTTGGTTGAACGTAGTTAAGTTAAAGGAGTCCCAGACTCCCCCAAGTCCCAGACTTGTGAATGCCTTCGCCTTCTAACACCGCCAATTGATACCTTTTTTATTCCACTTAATTAAATGTGCGAAACCTTCTAAAATTAGATTCTCACCCGTTCTTTTGGATCGCAGCGCTGAGACGACATGAATGGTGTGTCCGGTCCTCCGTCTCCACTCGGTTTCTGGGAGGTTGAGGCTGATGTCAAACTTCAGGATGTGCCGTCACCTTCCACACCGAATCGGACGAACTCAGACGAGCGATCCCACTTCTGACACCAGTTTGTAGTGGAAATGTGGAAATAAAGTCTTGTGAAACGCTTCAGAACTTCTGAAACTTTATTAAGCTTTCTGCACAGAGAGGACCAACTGTCTGACAACACAAGGTACTGAGGCTTCTGGTCGCCTTGTATTTAAGCATAGAAAGCAAAGGAATTAACATTTCCTTCCCCATAAATCGACAGGTATGTGTATCATATGTTACAGGAAACACAGATCTAAACAAAGAAAAACCTTCAAAACTAAATTAAAAACTCAGCTGTTGTGCACTGCTCCTGTACATTTGCATAAAAAAATATTTTTATTTTACAATTTTATTATGTCTTTCTAAGCACTTAGAATTGCATCTGTTTTTGAAATGTGCCATACACATAAAGCTGCCTTGCCCCAGTAACCAGGAGTGCCAAGTCAATCATGACAGACATCCTAAAACAAAATAAATCACTGTACAATTAACTAACAAATGGAACTAGAGTGTGAGTCATATTGACATAGGGCTATTTAATTAACCAAACACAATAATTATACAATGCTCAAACATTTGATATATATAAATATATATATATATATATATATATGTTTAATAAAATAAACAAAGACATCAAACAAATATTAATTATATCATGCATTAAGACATACATACCTATGCATATTTTATTTTATTATAGTAAACATTTTTATAGTATAATTCAGGATGATGTGATACAACAAACTA
>JAVQJD010025468.1:0-18990 GCA_036023655.1 Nannoperca australis | reverse complement strand
GTCTTGACTCTATTTTCTATTCATTTCACAACGTATGGTGGTGAATAAGTGTGACTTTTCATGGAAAACACAAAATTGTTTGGGTGACCCCAAACTTTTGAACGGTAGTGTACATCTTGGTTATACTGGGGACATGGCATGCATACGTTCACACCTACACAACCTAAATTTAATGCAGCTGTATAACACCACCTTTCATGTAATTCCTGTTTTTCTCTGTATTGTCTACACTACTTCCTTGAGCAAAGACGTCTTTTCTGCATTCTATATATAGTATATGCAAACAAAATTAAATATTTAAATACCAAACAAAAGGGGATAGGTTTAGGTTTACTGGTCCAAAAACAGTATTGTTACCTACCAGTACAGGTAAGGCTTGTCTTTGTCTACATTGATGTTGTTGAGAGGATCCATGCGGAGCCACGTGTGGAATGTAAACCCATTCTGGTATGGCCATTTTGCTATAGGAGGCAGAGCTATGGCCTGTTTGGAAAAAAATGAACAGAAGAAAACCAAACATGGAATGAGATGTGGGTCCTGGCCAGCTGTGGAATTAAAAAGGACCCATTGAGCATTTTAAAATCAACAAAAAATGTTTTGCTAGTCCAATAGATGAGTCTAAAAGCAGAGAAATGCATGTCACAAGGCAAAGAAATATCAAAGCAAACATGCTCCCTGCTGAAAAGTAAGAAACCCACTGGTCTAAATAGTGTGTGTGTGTGTGTGTGTGTGTGTGTGTGTGTGTGTCCACCCATCTCATTAGCAGGGCAACACAGGAAGGGGAAGGTGCAAGCGCACTTTTCATGCATGCTCAGACACAATCAACCAAATCAGAGCCAAATGCACAAGGCAGACTCATATAAACGCAATGGAAGGTTACATACAGAAGCTGATGTATTATGGTATAAGAAACCCTGAAAAGAACATACAGGCAGGCAACACAGGAAAAAAAACAAGAGATTCAGGCATGAGCAAAACAATGCCTTTGCAGTGAGCACTAAAACTAGAAGAAGCTATATATAGAGAAAGCAGTAGTGGCAGAGAAAGAAATTTGTAAATTAAGGGTTGTTTTATTATAATAATAATACTAGTAAAGCTCTTATCCTGTAATGTGTATTTTATTCTGTTCCATCCAATACCATTGATCACGTGCCATTCACATATCCAAAACCAATTTCATCAAAAACATTTTCAGTAAGAGTAAAGTAGCCTTTAAGACTTGGGAAGGGTCTGAATTGTAACTAGCAAATAACTAAGAGAATGTGTAAAGCTTATCGCTTAAAAACTGCATGGGTCAGTGAATGGTTGGCTCACAGGGAATCAGCTTAGAAAGCACTTACTGTGACAGGATTCAGGAGAGATCATCACGTAACATCTGAAGTCCTCTCTTTCTCCCTGTCATTAATATTTCTTTATAAGATGAAGGAAGATAGGACCTATTCTACATTTTGGTGGGGTTCCACATTCAGGTAGCTCACCATTTCATGCCTTAATATCTTGTGGGAAGTCTTACTGCTCATGTACTAAAACATTTAAAAGAGTAGTCCAGCACTAACCTCTAAATTCATGCCAGTCAGCTCATCATCTATGCACAAATACACTTTCGGGGATGTTCTGTGGTGCGGTGTTTGACATTATATAGTATACTCACAGCTGCATTTTTCCCTGGAAAGCTGAAGAAGGAGTCAGGGCCATTCCTGTGAGCCATGTACTTCAGAACTGACAGGAGCTTCACTGCATGACGGGGCTGAGGAGAGAACACAAAAACACGCAAGGATAATTTTAGACAACTGATGGTGTTGATGGCCAAGCGGGCAAACACATGCACACAAAAGCTCAAGAACCCTAGTGCTTGTTCTAAATTTACCTCTCAGACTTTGACATTCAGAGAGATTTACTCAGCAGAACACTGAGAATTTAGTATCTTCATTTACTTCATAATATAGCGATTACTGTGTATATGCATTGTGCAGTGCACTACAAGGTACACACATCATAAATACATTGATCAAACACTTAAAAATTCAGATATTGGAGCTGGACCAGTGTGAGTGATTAACATTCCAATACATATATACAATTTTCAACAAGGTTGTAGTTTATAATGTTCAGTATTATAGCACTTGATGGTTAAAATCAAACCCATCTCTGCGATAATTTCACAAAAACTAAAAGGAGAGAAGCGGTGGCAAGAGTTGCTTAAAAACAGGAGAGAGGTGAAATTTAGAAGCACGAAAGAAACTTGCCCTATTTCCTTGACAACTTGATTAGTGTCAGTGATCAATGGGTTATTCTACTTCTCTTCCTCGCTTCATCTGTCTCTTCTTCTGTGCCACCGTTTCTGCCTGGATGTAGTAACTTGTCTTCTGTACACGTATCACATCTACAGTTCACTGTGGCCTTTTCCTTATAGCCCTCCCCACACACATCAGCTCGGGTAGTCTATTTTAGAAAACTAATGTTTTCAACTATGTAACATAGAAGTCTTTTGGCTTTTTTAAATATATATAGATATAGAGATAGAGATATAGATATAGATATAGTTTTGGATCCAAGACTCCTGTAGAGCAGTAGCCTAGTTTCACATGATTTATCTTGTCTATGTGACGAGAGCATTGGCCTGTGAGATGGCAGCAGTTGAAGTGCTGCTCTCACATTCCTCATGCAGGTCCCAGACAACTAAGACCGTACCATGACTCTGACTCACCCACTGGCCTTTCTCTCCTTGCAGCTTGCTGAAGAAAAGCTTGAGCTCTTTTACTGTGATGCTGTAGCTGGCGAGCACGCCCAACGTGTCCACCAGCAGGTCTGCAAGACACGCACACGTGTACACACACACACACACACACACACACACACACACACACACACACACGTTAAACACGGAATCATACAGCGCTTAAACTTAGCATGTTACAACTGAAAGACTAACAAGAGATAAGAATCTACTCAAAAAGTGAGAGAAATCTCCAAGTGACTGCAGCGTGCCACAAAAAGAGGGATATTATCATTCATGAGGTGGTGCCTGATTTTAAATAGTTTTACCTGTGTTTCGCTTTCAAAAAAAGATCCAACCTCACAATTATTACAAGCTTACTGACTTTTTGATAATCTAAATATTACAGTGATGCTACAGCTAGCAGAAGCTAAGCAGCCAAGATAGATTTAAAAGAAGTAGGGTGAGCAACATCCAAGTAAAAAACAAACAAACAGGAGATTTAAAATAGAGCCACTTTGCAGCCGCTTTCATTAGTTATAACTGACTAATGAAGAGGCACTACTACCCTTGGTTTAATCCTCCAAATATAAGGATGAGTGGCAGTTAAATGTGGCACGTCTTTTTCCACGCAAGAATTAAAGCTCAGCTGTTCAGTTCTGTCTGGTATTTCAGAATTTTTTTCCGAAAAATGGAAGAGACATCTAAAAATCTACTATATAGTAAGTGCAACATATAGGATCAAGTTATTGAGCTTAGAAATAAAATGTATGAGGCTTTTTAATCTGTAAAAGTCAATCAATATAAAAATGTTACACTAGTTGTATGAATCTACTTTTATGAGAGACTTTACAGTGAACACACAAGGATTTGTAATATAGTGAATATTACTATAACCATTACTTTCAGCTGCCTAGTTACTGCTGGGGTATATCACCCTTGCTTGACTGCACAAGCCCTCTAGGCCAGGACTGTTCTGGCTGGCAAAAGTTCACTGAGCCAAACACGGTAGGATTAATTCGTACTAATTTGCAGATGGGCAACAGACTAGACTGAGACTCCGGGGAGACTGTGCAGGATGATCGTGTCCACTTTAACTGCAAGGAATCACAGTGGACGCAACAATGGATGATGAAACCATAAGGTTATTGTATACAAGACGAGAAAGTTTAGATTAGGTTTCTTGATTTTTCGAATACTTGCCTCCTCACAGAGTTGGCAACAAAACATCTCTTTTGGAGGAGGTAAGAATCCAGTGTCTTCAGTTCTGCTGTGCTTATTATGATTGGGGCTTAGAGCTCGACAGCCTTTTTCATTGATGCACATTGAAAATGTTGCATCCTATGCCTCTAATGTAAAGTAAATAAAGAAACCACTTTTTCTCCCTCAAAAAAGGTGCTGTTCTCAGTACCTGCGATCATGCTGTCGGTGGTGGATATACGCTGGAGCACCTGCCAGATGAGCCCCACATCGGTGCATGCCTGCAGGTTGCGGACGCTCTTCTTGAGGATGGCGGTGAATATGCTCCAGACCTCGGCCTGACAGGTGGGCTCACACTTGTCAAGCAGCTCCACCATGCACACGATGCTCTCGGGTTCCTGGATGATGAAGTTCATCTCAAGGTCAAACTGGCCACCGACCAGCTGGAGGAGAGATACAAAGAGAAGGAGGGATTCGGGGAGAGAAGGGATGAGAGAGAAAGCGTTTTCAGTCATTGAGTAAATAGAACAGAATAATAAATAAAAAAAACTGTAATGAATTCCTCTTTTATCACCAGCAAAACATTACTAAGAGCTTAAGAAAGGCACACGTGTTGACATTAGTACGTGTGTGCACACTCCTAAACAGATGATTAACCATGCATCCAAGCTGCTGCTGGCCAAGTGGATTAAAAGGTCAGGGGGGAAACACAGGTCTCCGTCAGCCTATCTGTATGTCTGTTTGTCTTAAAGTAGATTTGACTGTTTACAGTTAGCCTTGAGACACTGTGATGAACAGAGAGCAAATAAATATCAAACAAGAAGCCATGTCAGTGAAACTAACCGAGACATTCAGACAGACACAAACAGGGAAAAGTGTAGTTAGAGGTCTTTTGTTCCTGTAGGAGGCCCTGGAATACTAACAGCATCTGACACAGCCTGGCAGACACAGACCTGGGTTGAAATTAATTTCCACTTATGACATGCACAAGGGGATCGAGTACAGTGATGTGAACCTCATCCTAACACATTTGTGTTAAACAGCAGTGGCAACCAGTATGCATCCGAATGCGTTTCATTCCGTGTTAGGAGAACAGAAATCAAAAACACACAATTCTAGTCATGGCAGCAAGAAGGAAAGTAAATGCACCCCAACATGATCTCCAGCTAAAGCTTGTTCAGGAGCTGGTGAGGTAGCGCGCTCGTCTTATTGCACAGGAGTAATGTTCTTTGTGTGTTGAAATAAATCGTGTGAGCCATAAATGTCATAATTTGTCACTTCTTAATAGTTGTGATGACATTTTTATTATTGAACCCTGCCTAATCGAAAAAGATAAGGAAAACAACAATGTTGATGTCAAATTAATATTGTGGGTAAGGCTGTCATGTTTAGAATCAACGAGGTGTGACTGGACAAAAAAAATGACTGGATGTGAAAACAATATGATTTGGTGCAGGGAATGGAAACTGTCCCATTAAAATGAGTGAGGTCTGATTAACACTGTCTCTCTGTGTGTGTGTGTGTGTGTGTGTGTGTGTGTGTGTGTGTGTGTGTGTGTGTGTGTGTTGAGTACAAGATAGGGAAGGAGGGGACAGTGGGGTAATGCCGCTGCAACATCCTTGAAGACAGGCTAGAGGGACGATAACACTGACACACACCTCACCTATTGTCCCTTTAGAGGTTAAAGATATCTATTAGTTTTGCGTCAAGCATCAACATTAGAACAATGAAGCCATCCATCACCTTTGCTCTAAATCTACTGATACACAAGGCCTTTTTCCTTTTAACCCTCACCTTCATTTTCTTTTTCTTTTTTTTTATATGTAATGTAAAATATCTTATTCTTACATATTCTGCTATAAAAACAGAACAACCCTACTTGGTGTGCCAAATTTTTATTCAAAACAAACAATCCATTTATTTCACATTATTGACAGATTGAAAGTTTAATATATACATGTAACAAACCTTCTGAAAATGCATTCACAAGCTTTTTATGACTGCCCCAATAGCCCAGAACCCAAAGAAATGTCTTTTACAAATAAATCCAGACATCTATCTTTCGAAATAGATATAAAAGCTGAAACCACATGAACCATGTGACAGCAAATAATCTTCTAAAATAAATGTTAAGGCTCTAAGGGGCTTGTTTACATTTTTCATGTTTTAGTCAAAATAAAAAAACAAAACTTTAATTTGATTTGAGACGAATGAAAAAGGGGTTGGTTCACCCAAATTACCAGAAAACATGTGTTTCCCTTACAGTTACTGGGAGCCAGCTATGCTGAGAGAGCAGAACAGATTTATTTAGCGGAAAGACATTCCAATGAATACTCCAAGTTTTGCTTAAGGTGATTTTTTAACACCACAAACAAAATATTAATATTAATATCTCAGCTGTACAGATCCCAAACCCAGATTAAACCAACACTATCTACATAGAAGTATGGGAGAAAATATGCATGTTTTGTAATTTGGATGACTCATCTACTGCAGTCAATTAATACAGCACAAACACACTATAAGTACAAGTTTGAAATACATGTAGATGGTCACACAAATATCATCCCTTCTTTAAGGGGAAAATTAACAAAATAATTTCAACTAAAATATCCACTAGCCAGCTGTTAGGGCAACAAGCCAGTGTTGAAGTAAAATACTTCTGATAACACATGCACCAATTAATGCCCCACTGGCAATCTGTCCATTTTTATGTCTCTTAGCAAGTCATTGATAAATCACACAGCTCTCTACAGAGTTACGTGTATTAACTTGTGGGGGGTGGGAGGTAGATGCCTCTGATTGCAGCCAGGTCTGCCATTAATGGATGTCGGGTGCCCTTTTGCCACAGTAACAGTTGATTTATGAGCATGACACTCTGCACGAGTCATCCATCCATCAGAGTCAGCTGACCAAGGGGACGGAGAACAAATACAAGGATGGAGACAGAGTGCCACAACACAGTGACATACACCTGGCACATATAGGAAAATGACAGGGCTGTTTTTGGACCCGATTTGTCACTCCCTATAATCAGGAGGTCAAACTGAGTAATTACCTTGGCACATTATCTCATGGTGTGTGGTAGTGTTTGTACAGTGTTAACAGTAACCCCACCAGCTGTACTTACTAGTCACTTTGTAGGCATCCTAATTTCAATTCATGCTAAAATAATGAGATTCTGTCAACAGACAAATGTTAGTTGGTTAAATTCTCAAATTTGAGGATCCATCACAATTTCCTTTTTGTTAATTTTAAACTGAAAGCTTTGGGGTCTATAACTGTGGGTCAGACAAAATAAGCAATAGGAATAAAGCTCCAGGAACTTGTGACGGGCAATGGTCTTCATTTAATGAAGTCACTTATTCAAAACATAACAAATAGACGAGTAATGAAACTAGTTATTAGTTAAAACCCAAACGTTAATAATGACTCAAACTTCAGAAGCCGGAGGAGAAAAACTTTCTCACGTGCAAACTGGCATCATGTGTGAAGGACTGATAGCCGAGCTGACTGGAGAGGAGGATTTCACAAACAGTAATAGAACTATGGCTGTAATCTGTTGGCGCATGTGTTATTTAATGACTAATGGACAAATAAAAGACCTGTGAAATCAGGCGTGATCTGTCATTACAGAATGTGTTGGCTCTGTCAACATCAGCTGACTAAAAAGTCTGTGTGACAAGCATTATAGCCCATAATTCAAAAAATCACTCTGCTTCTAAAGAGTCCATACGGAGCAGCTGAAAATGATCTGTTTTCTCAATTAGTGTTTGTCAGGCCAAATGCTGTATTATTAAGTATTCCAATACAAATTCAAAGTAAGCTACAGTACAGAGGTGAATGTTTTAGCACATAAACATGACACCCAGTATGTGACTGCATTTGCTAAAGTTTCTTCAATTGTGTGTTATTGGATAGAACTGAGTCTGTGGACATAAAAAAAATTATATTTATCATTTGTCATATTTATATACACTTTATCTCATGCAGCACTCTGCTCCTAACCTGGAAACTATGTACCATGGCCACCTTTAATGACAGGGTACTACTACTGGTATGAAACCTCACAGCAGCTGGTAATCTCTACGTTGTTATTTGGTACAAAATACAGCAATTAACCACCAGTATCCCATTAATTAACTGGGATACTTTGAACTTTGATGTAAATGAAAAACAAAATGAAATTTCCTATAGCTGAGAGAGAACATATAATGTGTCTATCGGTGCATGGCAAAGAGGTTTACAATATTCAATTTCTGATATTGTTCAATTAATTTACATTGCTCTATTTCAGGAATGGGTGTAAAAAAGGTTGCCAGCTTTAGCCTCAGCTACAGCCAAGGAGAGCTCTGCAGCTGAAAGCCAGTGTCTTTATGGCAACTAGACACCAGATCCCTGGCTGGGTAACCTAGCCTGGCTGTTCTCCCCTGAGGCCTGCCTGAATTAATCATGGATGAACAGCCAAGCAGCCACTGGGCCGTAACACAAAGCACAAACAGGCTTCATTGGTCTCCATGGAGAACAACATTGGGGGACAGCGGCTCAATGGTTCGCCACAAGCAGAATTCATCTCTATTGCCCGAGCTAAACTTGTATTTCAGGTTACTTGATAGCCAGAACCAATGACGGAATTAAGATTCTTGGAAAGCGGAGATTTTAAATCCAATGTCAACAATGAGAATTGTTAATCTTCCTATATCATGTAAACAACCTAATTCGCACTGATGGGCTGCATAATGGAGCTCTGACGTAAACACTTTTATGAATATTTTAAACGCAATAAATAAAACTGCAAAATGATTTTCTGAATATATCTTGATGTTGTTGTACACGTTTCTGCTTAGTCTGCTGAAGACAAAGCATTCACATCTTTCTTCCTCCATTTATCCAGAAATTAAGAATAAAAAGAGGAGGTACTGAGGGTATATGCAACTGCCACGTCCCCGTTCTGAGTCAACACAAGGGCCCTTGTTGAATGTCAGCCGCCTCTCATTTACCCTTACTGCTGATAAAAAACACCACAGGGTAGACGTGTTGGTACCTGGTGCTTACTTCTGTAATTTTGTCACATTAAAATGCATGATTTTATTTTGCAAAATCTCAGAAATTTGCTTAAAACTTGGGCAACAATTGAATGGGGAAAAAAAAACTTACGATTCCACATTGTTGATATATTATTAAAAAGGCATACATTTAAAGCATGTATTTATATAATGATTATGAGTACAAACCACAGAGACCACATGTTTTGGCAGTGGGAAGAAACTGAGGCTGAGAATAGAACAAGTAAATGTTTATTTAAAGAGCAGAGCTAGGTTTGAGCTAAAAAAAAAATAGACATCTAAATCATTACAGACAGCCATGTGATGCTGAAGATGAGAGAAAGCAACAAATGATGGCCATTTTGGTACCAAAGGGGAGAAAATTACCCAGCTAAAAGTAACAGGCAGAAACACTGATGCTGCCAAGCCACGGCTGCAGGGTGCTGAGACCCTTTATCCATTGTGTATGTGGGTGCGTTGCATGTGTCCATGTTGATGTCCGTCCTTCAGTTCTCTCTCTAATGAAAATACAAATTAATTATATGGGTGAAATCATTTCAATATAAAGTCATTTGCCTGCAGGAAACGACGCAGCAGACATGCACAATAAAATAATGCCTGTGACAAATCTGTGCTCACATCTAGTGTGTCTAGTTTGTCGGATGGCTTAAATCATTCTTTGAATTGCTCTGACCCATCAGATTGTAGTACATCTATCACTTTATATCAACTGTCAGTTTGGGAGTGTTAGACATGAGGACAAGTCTAGGGGGAGATCTGAATGTCAGATTGATTTCATTAAAGCATTCTTGCGATAACTTAGTGTAAGGCTAAGTCAAAGTGTAACTCTACCCTCAAATTCTGCTAGAACTGTCTCTCCCAGCCAATTTTTTTTAAATGCAACGAGTGAGGGGGGAACAACAACAACAACAACTGTAGGAGGCGTGGCCTCGCGGCTACATAGTTTGTGCGTCAGGGGGCACAGGGAGACAGACACTGGTGACATAGACCGGTCCCAACTGGTTGACTCTGTCAGCATTGGCCTGGCAGGTTCAGGGCTGATTTAAAACAGCAGATGGCGTGTTCAGCCCTTTTTAATCAATGAAATGCAGATTTTTATAAATTTGGTAAGAAATGTCAATATTAACACCAGCAATGATGTGTTTCATCACAGTACAGTCATTTCATTTAGTTAGCAGTTGAAAAACAAACAAGTGTGGAGTACCTCTTTAACTTAGGCCTTTAGAAGAGGACTTTAAATGCCAGCTTATGTGTTACAACAACACAGCTTGACAATCCATTTTAAAATAAATAAACTCAACAAATGAGCTGTCAGAGTGACCATGCTTTCACCACACACTGCTGGCCTACTTTTTCAACAGCTCTTCTAACTGGATCTCTTATAACAAGCTATCATGTCAAACCAAAGGCAGTTTGGCTTATTATTTAGCGAGAACCCCCCCCCCACACACACACACACACACACATACACACACACAGAGCACCCAAACCAAAACGTCCATCACAGTGACCCAAAACGTGATTTGTGGTGTTATAGCATTTTATAATCCTGCGCTCTTTACAGCTGATGAACGCTCACATTTCCAACATACTGATGTGAGATGTTGAAATGGCTCCAGCAGACAGGGAGGTCAACCAAATAATCTGTCCTACTCAAATCCCTCTAGTGCCAGTGCTGATACGAGGGAACGAGCTTTTGATGGAGGAGATGAGAGGACATAGTGAGGCAGAATGCATACATTATATCATGCTGTGATTATAATACATTCATAATGTTCTTAAAATAAGCGACGCTTCAGATAACGCAGTACCAATATTTCGAATATATGTACGCAAGATGACAGATTTGGGCAAATTTTTGTAAATGTAATAGAGGTCATTTCCGTTTTCTGCATCAGAAATGCACAGCTAACGTATGAAAACATTTAATTTCAAAGATTATATCAGTTGAATGTGAAGCTTTTGAGTCAATGTTCTTTTAGGGTTCTGTAATTTGAAAAACAAACAGGTGATTGCTTAGATGTATTATTAAAAAAATGAAGGAATGGGGTGTGGAACAATGTACTTTTTATAAATATGATCAAATACAATCACAGAAAAATTCTGTTTTCTAAACAAGTCATATTCAAAAAGGAATAAAACTGATCTGACACACAACTGGTTAGTGGAATCTACTTCCCCCGGACAATTATGTGTCAGCAGGAAAAGGAAGTCCACTGAGTCCCAGTTTAAACAAATACACACTGCGGAGTACAGGAAGTCAAAGACAGCAAGCAAAATGTGAGAAGACAGCGGACCTTTAGAGTGTAACAAACAAGTGAAATCTCCACTTGAGCTGATGGCAATATTAAGACCCAATAAGATCAGATGATCCTTCTAACAAATCTTAAAAAGACTTTACTTGATACAAAATAGAGCTTTGACCGCAAAAAGTGTAGTAAAATTTAAAAGGACCCACTTGTTAATAGTGAACTTTTGTGCATTGTATTTTGAATATCTTGAGATACTGATCAGTTTTGCAAACAATCCTAAAGTCATATATACCTGGTCATATTTGAGAAGAGAGAACCACTGGCATACATCATGAATTCTTTTCACATAAGGACATATTTATCACAATAACATTTTTCTGTCATACTGCTCAGTCCCGTTCTCTACACGGTGTGCAGCTGTCACAACTCAAACAGACTCCCTCGGCACCACCTGAAATACAAAAACCAAACCACAAAACTAAAACAAGAATTATGGATTACTACCAGTTTTACTAGCTTGTATTATGGCTTCTTTACAGAATATTCACAGAACATCAACCTGACACATCCTGGTGGATGAGCGTGCCACTCTACATTTGTCAAAGTAGGGGAGAAAGGTAAAGTGGTGACAAGTATGCATGCAGTGACCATGGAAAACACTGGTTTTACCTGACTCACTCACTTTTGTTGTGTTTTATAATTTTACAAAAATGGCACCAAAATGATTCTTAGGTTTCTACTCATTGTTAAATTGATTCATTTTAAATGAAAAATCGATCAGCAATTACATTTTGCTCTCATCAGTGCCACAATGCTACCTTCCTTCTTCTAAAGAGACAAACAATGAGAGACAGAGAGGAGAGGTACAGTAGGTGGAAAGAGATATTTTAATAACAGGATTTCTAAGAATATCTTCAGAGGGGCAACCTGCCAAGCTTTTGTTTTCAATCAAAACACAATTTCCTTTCTTGTTGAATTCATTTGCCCAAGAACACAGGTGTGGTACAACATGCAGGAAATAGTATGACACACATTTTCTTTTGCAGTTTTAAAATTTTATTATTTTATGCTATTTCATTTTTCCTGTATTATGCAATCTGCATGGTGGGCAAAGACCCCAAACAAGAAAAAAAAGGATAGCAACTACATAATAAGGACGAATGGATGAGAAAGGATTTAGATTAGATCGAAAATGATACCATCCATCCTTCCATAGCCATGCTGTTCCATCCTTCTATTTCACTTGTTGACAGTGTAATGTGTGATATCACAAACATGTCAGCATTCCTGTATAAGCTCCCAACTTACTATGCAACTAAATTCTCTTCCAAATTCCAACGCACTTCCCAAAGGAGCCGGAATGATTCCAGGAGAAGAGGGACGAAAGTAATCTATAGAAACAGTTTCTCATGTATTCATCACACATGGCTCACAAGTGGTTCAGCAAACGCATACAAAGTGAATGCACGTTGACCATTAAGCAAATGGAGTGCTAGTGAAGCATTACATAAGGAGGTGTAGAACAGAGCTCTTTAAAACATGGACTGTCTATCTGGCAATCTGGGCTAAAAGGCTGCTATTGTCAACAAAAGGAAAAGGCTTGTCAGGAAATAGTCTTCATTAGACATCAGAGTCCAGGCTTTAGGGCAATCTTTTAGTTTTCCAGAATAACTGACTGAAAGTCGCTTCTGGAATGAAAAGTTCAAGATGGCAATACTCAAATAAAAACTATTGATTTTATTGGCTTTTTACTTCAGAAAATCTTTACGTGGTCTCTGTCTGGAATAAAATGTCCATTATTAACTAAATTCATGCTGAAGAATATGTCTTCTCCATTACTTTGAGGCAACAGCCAGATAGCAGGAATGGAAAGAGGGGATTTTATTATAAATCGTAAACAGAGAATTTCAGTATTTGACACAGCAACACCTACGATTTTAGTTTGCATATGTTGAAAATGAATAACATGTTAAAAATAGCAGCATTATCAGGGAGGTGAAGAGAAACATTAGTGAGGAGTGAAAGGAGAATTTCAAAGTGAAGGACCCATTAGTCACTTAAATATAAAAGGTAGCCTGTAAAGTTTTCAATATAAACAGTTTTGTTCAGCTGTAATAAAATTCATGGGAAACCCTTAACAGATAGGTTCACAATTTATATTGAACATTGAAATAATTATTTTTTCTTGCTGTAATCATTCCTCCTGGCTATTAAAAGATCCCTTCACAATGCACTTTCAAAGTAAGTGATTGGGGGACAAAATCTACAGTCCCTGTTTTGTACAAAAAGTGTATCTAAAGCTACTTTTATGCTTCAGCAGTCTAAGTTAGACAAACCTTCCAAAATTAAAGTTTTTTTTATACAATGTTCCCTCCTTGTTTCTTCAGACAGTGTTTCCCTGTTGAGCTGCAGTGGAAGAATAAAAATAAAAAGGAGGGAACTTTGGACTAAAAAGGCTGTAACTTGTATAAACCAAGCCAATGTTAGCCATTAGCCTAAAAAAACCTAATAAAAAAAACCTAATCTGACTGGCTAAAAAGAATAGATGGCAGGGTTTCTTCTCACATAGTTGAGGTGGGCTTCCGCACTTTTACCACTAACATCATGAAAACATTAGGAGCAGAGAAGATTTTTTACACAGCAAATGTCATATGTTTAAGGAGTGCAAGCATTTTATTTATGCCATTATCTACTAAATTATTTTATCATGAGACGATTTGTCAGGATCTGGGCCGCTTAGTACCTCAGCTAAAGGGGGGAAACCAGGAAACAGTCTACTGAATATCCTAACACGGTTGTAAGCAAACCACCTTCCTGTGGTTTGTACATACGTTTTGTCACTTTAGCTTCCTCTGTCTATCCATACATTCTGGAAAACAAAGGCTGATCTTAAAAGCTATTTAAAAAAAGCACTTGCTTGTATAAATGCCTGCCAGTGAATCATTTTGAGCACACAAATGAGATTTGGTTCTTCCACCCATGATGTGGAGGCAATCACTTAGACAAAGACATGGGTTATGTAGTTCGAGTCTCTAAAAGTGGATTTCCATACTATATACCGAATGAGCACCAGTAAAGTACATGTGATTTGTAGGGATAGAAGCTCCAGTTTGGTCCTCTAAAAAGCAGTAAGACACTAAGCCATGTTTTTGGATGTTTCAGTTATGGAGACAGTTGCCTTTGGGACACCAAAACTTACTTCTAAACCTTGATGACTTGGGCATAATTCAATGAAACATCCTTGATGTAAAATGCCAAATTGATAACCCCAGTCAGGTTCCAGCATGATCACACTCGACCTTTTAGCATTTACTTTTAGTGGCTTGTGACCAGGTGCTGCCTGTCTGATGGTCCTGTAGATATTTTGATCGCATCGCCTGATGTCGCAACAGGCACTGTTTATGGGTTAGTGCATCATTGTTTTGACGTCTAAAAAAGGACTCCTGGATGCATGTCTGACATGGATTGTGGCAGGATGAGTAATATCCTATTCTGTATAATAATAAGATGCAATGTTGGTATACCTATGATTTCACTGTGACACGGCACAGCAATAACAAGGTCAATTCCCAAACATTTGGAATCAGTTCCATATTATTAGACAGTGAACAGTTTTAAAGTGAAAGAATTGCTTTTGGCTGTGTTAACGTGTGATTGGCATTTGTGCCAAGTGTTTGGGTCAGTAAATCAATTATTTCATCATTCCTCTATAGTATTATGTAAGTGAAGAAGTCTCATTTAATATTCAGATTAAATGTCCTGATATGTGGTTGCTCATTCTACCCAAATGTGTCAGTGTCATTGAAGTCGATATCTGGATGTCGTTAGAACACCCAAATGGTCTTAGGAGGTTTCATCTAGAAGTTTGTGGTTTTAATCAAAGACAGACTCAACAAACAGCTATTCCCTTTTCTCATAGATCACACAGTTAATGAGATAAATCTCTGCTTACTGCCTACAATGCGAGGAGCTGTCTTAAGAACCATGAAAATGGTCACGGGACAGTAAACCTGATAATTCAGCTGTGTCATTTAGCTCAACATCCCAGAAATCCCAGAACCATTGAGTACCTGATACAGCCATGACAAAAGAATTATGTGAACAGTGAGAAAACAAATTTGGCTAAGATCTCTTGCTTCTTATGCACTTAAAAAAGCATGCTTTCTCAAATGTTGAAAAACGACATATTCACTTTTCTTCCTCTCAGTTTACTGGAAGAGAGGAAAATGCCTATTCTGTGCTTCTGGCTGATGATCAAATATCTGGGTGTGGATTGCATGGCCTTCAACTCACCCTTATACCCAAACAAGTTCATTAATTTAGGCTGTGCACACTCCTCCACCTTCGCTTATCTTCCCCTTGGAAAGCCTTGAAAATGTATTAGGCAAAAGCCTTTTCATTTCTCTTTGAAATATCCCAGTTCACTTGATACTAATAAAAAAATAAATGTAAGTTTTGCTTTTGGAAAAAAAAAGAAAGTTAAAACATTGAAAATTAAACTGAACAATTAGCAATGCGCAACCTTGTGGCATAAACAGACAGCACTGACTGACCACCAATGAGATACTAACACGCATTAGATTTGATTGCACGGTATTTTTTTTATAGGCTGCGTCTCCTATATGTATTCCCTACAGGTTGCATGCAAGACCTTGGCAACAGATGAGTTACTGATGCAGAGAGTGTGAAAGCAGGTCAAGGGTAGAGGAACCATCTAACCTTAGTGCAGACAGCAAGGTTCGGCCAAGGGCCAGTTTTATTCAGTACTGCTCAGTGGAGAGCGAACACAGACTCACGGGCGCAATGAAAATGCAGGTCTTGTTGTTATGCACGTTCATTTGTTTGAGTATTATTTTCATTTCTATGGCAATATAATGTGATATCTAAAAGTGTCTGTTTGAATTTTTCTTGCCATTGCTTCAGTGCAACTACGGGTCTGTACAGAAGCCTTGCCGAGACCTATAACCTATGTAATATATGTAGACTTAAAGACATACATGTAGGAGTGACAGGAATCAGACGTCAGCTCCTAATAAGACCTTCTCTCTCAAAACAAGGTTTAAAAAATAATTTGAAAAAGATCTTAAGAGTGTCACTGCCTTTTGTTTGTAACAAAACTGCTGTTAGAAAAGGGATTAACCTTGTCATCATTTGCTTTTGAGAGACACAAATGTATCTTGGTTAACCTTTTAAATGTTTGAAGAGATACAGTATTGTTTAATCAAACTTAAGTGGTTATATGTTTTATCCTTTATGTATCTGGCAATATTATTAGAGCAAATATAGTGCCATGCACTGTCCATAGTATGACCTATTCAATAGCCTTACACATAGTACACGGCAAGACAGTAATAATTTGCTAGGCTTTATATTAACATCATTATATCTACATTATATTTCTCATCGCATTACATGCCAAAAGGTTTTGATGTAGCACCCTATGGAAATTTCTGATTTCATGGGGGACAAATAAACTTGTTAGAGGGCCAGATTCGGCTCGCAGCCCTCTTTCTGCCAACACATAATCTCAGCCATTAATCAATAAACCCTGTTCAGGCTCAAACACGCTAGCACAGTCACACCCCCAAATTTTCTGAAGTTTGGAATGTTGAGCCATCTGGTCTCAGAAACACACATTGCGAGTTTGCACGTAAAGCCTGCGTAAAGGGTGCCGTTACTCTGCCAATGGGATTCTCTCCTCAACAGAACCCAATTTCTGCATGGTAATATGCATGGGCAAACTAAATTGTCCAACTACTAAGGGCTGGGGGATGATCAGAGCAGAATCATGCAGTCTATCCCATGACTAACACAGAGGAATACGCCACAGGCTAGGCTGCAACTAGAGCATTTGCTTACAAGCAGGGAGGGGGGAAAAAACGCCTAAATGGTCACCATTGTGTCAGTATTCAGCAACAGTCCTGTTACACAAAGGTTGATTTGTTTGCGGTAAAAAAGAAAGAAAATGGTTTAATACCATCCCCACTTATTCATGAATTAATCATAAAGCAAAGAACATGGCAGAGTGTCTCTACAGGATAGTGGGCCATGACTATATCTGCGCCATGACTACAAAGTATTAATTACCAACAACAGCACTGAATCATGGCAAAAAACTAGCAAAGACAAAGAATCACCTTTAAATAAAGCTTAATATGTTTGTTGTAATTACTGTAAAAAACAACAAAATCAATCCCTACACTGAAAGAATGTATAGTATAAATGCTTTGTGACACTCATATTGAAAAACACAATGACTGTGCAAATATAATAAAATTTCAATGGAAATAAGAAGTCAAACTTTCTGGGCCGTGCTGCGTCGTGCAAAGACAATATGCCATTTGCCAGATTCCCAATTCGATCACAGTGAGCCTCAAAAAGCCATTTCATTATCCTCCAAACAAGTCACTTCTTCATGTAATATTTACAGATGTTTAATTTTAAAGTGTATCATATACTACTAATTAATCTGCCTAAAAGCAAGGAAAATGAAAACACTAGAGAGGAAAAACGTGTTGGGATTTAGGCACTCTGCATTAAACTTGTTAGAAGCTTCATTGATCTCACTTAAGAATTAGATTGCATATTTGAGAAATCTCCCCCACAGGGACTAAGGTGAGCCAACACCTTAAGGCTTCAATGTAATCTTTATTTTACAGAAAAGGAGCAGCATTTCATATTGTGTTTTAATATTCACACCTTTTTCAGCACCCAACACTGAAACTTGGCTAGCAGGCAAGGACAATTAGCATATCATTACACCCCCTACTGTGAAGGGAAGATAGCGGGCCAGTAGGTTAATATTTGCCTCCTGTTAAGCCAAAAGCTCTGCTAGTGTTGCAACATTTCAATGCAAGCACATGAAGGTGGGAAGAGTTAGTGTTTGCATGTGTGTAACCAGTATATATCAGTCACTGAGAATTGAACCCAGGTTCATTTCATATTAATGAATGCACATCATTAAAAAAACAAATTTTTTTAAAGACATTGACTGTTGTGACCAAGGGCAAATGTGATGCCAAGTTATGCAGCTTAAAAGGTAATGGTTGGGTGAAGGGAGGGATCATGCAAAGGCCCAGTGAGGTGTAACATGTGCATGTGTGTGTGACGAGTGAAAGTACATAGGACTAAAGCTGCACTAGGCAACATTATGTCAAAACAAAATGTCAAAATGGGGCTGCAGCTGAGAAGGGCTTTCAATCTCTGACACCGCAGGTTTGCTCTTTTGTAGGACCGGTGGGGAAAAACACAGAAGGCAAGAATAAAATATATCAAAAGGGAAAGCACAAATAAAGTTTATCTGCTGTAATCCCAGTTCTATGAGTATGTTTACCTTAATTTATATGTCGTATGTGCACCCTGGATGAGTGAGGAGGGGGAGAGGAAGCGAAGAAAGTGAATAACCCTGGACCTGAAAGAGGCTGTAATGACGTTAGGACAAAAGGATGGTTTCGAACGTAGCTCCAGCACGTCCTTGTTGCCACTGATGGACATATAAGACGAGTGCACAGGTTTCCTGCCCTCTTAAGCGAGTATTATACCTTCCGCGTCCGCGTGTCCGCAGCCGTCCGCTAGTGTGCGCATTACGTCATTTGCGTCATCAGAGCAGTCTGCTACGGCTCCGCGCGTACGAACGCGTACCGGGCAATCAAGTATGACCGCGCGGACTCGTCCGCGAACCAACAGCACCAACTGCGCATGCGTGGGAAAACATGCCGTCCACCACACTTTCAAACTTTTCTTTTTTTTCTCTTTT
>JAVQJD010025459.1:0-38498 GCA_036023655.1 Nannoperca australis | reverse complement strand
TTCGACAAAGTTGGACCCCGCGGGTGCGCTGGTCGCGGGGGTTGTTGCGGGGGAGGGGGGTGCAAATAAGCCTGAAGTGCGGTCTGGGATTGGGGCTGGTGCAGTGACAGGGGCTGTGGGTGGGCCTTGACCAGAGGCTGTTGCTGTAACTGGACCTGCTGTGGCTGGTAGTGAGGATGGTGCTGGAGCTGGGGGGAAGCTGCTCCATTCTTACTGAGACCACAGGACTGAGCTGCACAGTGGATCTGACGCAGGGTGTCCAGTGCCTCGCTCTTAGCGTGCTTCAGCAGGTCTGCCTGGCCCTGAGATTGACACAAAGAGATAGAGAGAGACAGAAGGAGAGATCGCTTTGTGAACAACACATAACCATATCAGATTTTGGGGCAACAAAAATAGCAAGAAACATCTTTGATATCTGTTCCCTCAGGGACGCTTTAACTTACAGTCTATCTGAGTTAGATAACATCATCGTGTTCTACGCTACCTCTTTGGCCTGGTCTCTTTTAAGATTTTAATCCTAAAAGGACCTTTACCTGCTTAAAGGAAGAGAAAATAAGAAGAGAAAACAATCTGGTACTAGTAAAAATATTTTTCCTTAGTGCATTAACTTATAAAATGCAGAAGGGGGCAGTATAAAGCCACTGAAAGAGGGCCTTTGGTTGCCTGCCAGCCCTTCCTACTGCTCCTCTAAGCTGTTGAACAGTGTCATATGGTGATAATGTTATAGTACATTTCTGCTCTTTATTTGGGAGCACCCCAGAGATGAATCCCTGCCATATGTGGAGGAAGTGGTCAGGGCTGGCATTCTGCTTTACGGCACTGTCAAGTCAATCTGGGCCGGTGCCATGGCTGCCTGCCTCCTTAAGCTAGCTGTCTCTGCCATGTGGAAATATGGTGTCTTCTCCACAGGCTGCTATTTCTGTGTGTGAGAGGTGCTTGTATTATTAGAACTGACCTAAAGAAAAAAAAAAGAAAAGAAATCTGACCACATGCTATTATAAAACACTTTCTTTACACCACCATCCCTCCAACATCTGTTCACAAGCAAGTTGAAAGCAGTTGTCTGCTCATCTGTGAATCTGCATATTTTCCCTCACTCCCACTTCATTTTGGACTTGTCTGACCCGCTGTGACAGCTCGTTAAGTTAACATCGCTGTGAAGAGGCAAAGGCCGACCAGACTGAAGTGTAAATGGTGAAAGGTATAAAGTTCTCAGTGCCACAAGACAGGCACAGCAGTTTAACATATTGCAGAATGAGTAAAGGTGCTGCCCTGCACACAAAGCCCAACGCTTTCCTCCCAGGTGATGTTAACATGCTGCAAGTGGCATTTTACCTGAGCCACTCCAGCATGCAAACTGCAAGTATGAATAAGTCATATTTTAGAAAAATAGAAATTATGTAAGTCATGACTCACCAGGCATAAAATAAGATAGCAAGAAGCATGTCCTGTGCTGGCAGAGCTAAATCACGACGGTACTTGTATTCAAGTACATTCACCCTTACAGCTGGCCTAAACCTATCCACAGGGGACTAAGCTCAAGCAAGTGCAGCCACCAAATCCCACCACTATATCCTCATTAAATTCCATCGTAATCTCCTCCTTGTTTATCAAAATCTGTCCATCCCTTAAATATAAATATCAGCATTCAATAACCTGCCTTTACTGTATATTATTTTAAGCTTGTAGATAGAGAGTGGTATGTGACAGTGGAGAGAGCAATGCTTCTCACTTATGGAGTCAGTAAATTCCTGCTTCAGCCAACATCTATATAGAACAGAACAAATCTATGAAACTTGTGTGTTGAGTGATTAAGGAGACAAGATGCAATATGTTTTTGGACCCCAATATTGTTTTTAAAAATGGCTACAATATGCTTGACACTCAAAGCCTCTCTTTTCACCTCTGATATTTCTTTTCTCTTGGCAGGGAGCTATGAAGAGTGACAGCGTAGTATCAAGGGTATAAATGGGCAAAAAACCCTCATTCACCAAGACAGCTCTGATCTGACTGTAACTGTCAGAGTAAGGGTGGAGAGGGAGATGGAGAAACAGAGTGAGAGACACGACTCTTTCTCTCCCTCTTACGTCCTCACAGCTTCCAGGCCTGCTGAGGATCTGGAGAGGTTGACAGGTGAAATAAACTGGGCATGGCTGCCAGCCTTGGCAAACTGGCAACAGGCTCTCACCAAATGTTCAGTATGAGACACAGATTACAACTGAAGAATGGAAAGAGGAGGAGGAATTATGTGCATGCCAAGATGCCTTTGTGTTCAGAATGTAGCTCAAGAGAGGAAAGTGTGTGTTTAGAGAGACAAAGCAGGAATGAGAAGAGCTGGATGAGTTTAGGGGTGACGGGTATAGAGGGAATGCGGATGAGGCAAGGATTAGGTTTGGGTGTACATCTGTTATGCATTTCCTAATTCTAGAGAGTGCAATAGTACTTAATTAAGATAAATGTGGCTGTTGCACATAGGGCTGCTGTACTAGTGCAAGAAAAAAGCAAGAACACAAATACTTCTAACACTGATTTACTAATGCATGGCCATAACCTTCACTAGTGCAGAAAGGTTAAGTCAGTTAATCAATGAGCCAAACATTTTATGGAAACAGTTTTGATAATGAATTAATAATTGAGGTTATTTATTAACCTAATTGTTTCCAGTTCCTCAAATTTGAGGATCTTCTGCCTTTAACTATTTATATCATTGTAAATTAAACCTTCTCAGATGTAGACAGCAACAAGCAATCTAAAGACATCGCATTGATTTCTGAGTACTTTTAAAAAAAAAATTGACATTTTATAGACTAAACTATTAATTAATTAATTAAAATTGTTATAATATATTTATTGTTACTTAAATAATTGTTAGTTAGAGGCCTGATATTTACTGTATTCCTATCTGACAAGGCAGACATGAAAAGGCAAAGAAGAATCAAACAATCAGACATCTACCTGACCTGACACTCAAGCAAAAAGCTCAGCCAAGGGAGCTTCTTCACTCAATACTAAATGATTTTAGAGTGATGAAATGAGATAAAAATATCCAAGCTGCTCTGTCCTTATTTAGCAAAACAGGCCCACAGTCTGAGCCTCATGTGATGTTTTATCAGTGCTGGTATTACCACCGGTGTTCCTACAGGCAATGAGATGAGGGCATTGGACAACCTTATCTCTCTGTGTCCCGGGGCAGGCAGAGACAAGAATGCATTTTGCTGAGCATCCTCTTCAAGGCATTACCAAGGGGCCCAATGTACCCTTATGAGAAATAATAGAGCAGCATGTGTGTGTCTACAAACAAGTGTAAACAATCCTATCACGTCTGGTCAAGATAGTTACAGTAAAAAAAAACAGAACTAAACCGTAATTGATTAAGAGATTTAGGGATTAGAGAGAAGGCAAATACAATTAGCCCAGAGAGCTTATTTAAGACACCATGCACGGTAGTTTAATCTTAGAAACAGGGTCTGGGATTGCTTATCCAGCTGGGTATAGGCTCTAGATTTATATAGGGGTATTTGTTGTGCTGAAGGCCACATGCCAGGCGTGGTTCAGTCCATCTTACCTTGAGGACAGTGATGTTCCAAGCGTAGCTCTCCATGGCCTTCTGAAGTTTGCGGCCTTTCAAACCTTCTTTTGCCCCAATGCGATGCAGGTCCTCGTGGAAGTCCAGACCTGGACATAGACACACACATGCAAATTACATTTTACACAATAGAAAATGTATATCAGTAAAGCCAAAAAACAGAACTGCAAATCAAAAATGACGTTTTAGTCAAAGTCCAGCAGAGATTGAATTTAAACAAGTGCAAATATCTGAAGTATGTAGACATACACGGACAATCAGAGAGATTACAAAGCCTAAAGAACAAAAGACATCTAGCCAGGTCCTCATGAGCACCTTAATGCCACAAAGCAGTTCATTATAGAATGGGCTGCATTGCTAATGGGGGTAAAATTGAGGTAATGCAATGCAGGCTAACCTTTAATTGGTCTATCAGTAGGTCAGGCTTCATTTAACCCGGGAAGACCATTACTAATTCTCTAGGCTTTAAGAACAAACTCCTCCTAAAGCTGTTGGTGTCAGCCTGCTTGTCAGTCTGTTCCTGACAACTGCCCTCATGCCACCCCAGCTTTGATTCGCTGCGAAGCGGTGACAAAACATAATGCGCTATAATTCACAAACAACCCATCATCGCAAGTCGTTCAGTCTTTAGTCATCAGCTCTTTTCAATAACTAGTAGGTAGATACGGCACCTTCATTGTTTACAAGAGAAGTCTTTAATTAAATTGATTTTCTTTGGACAGCAGGAGAATTACCTCAGGCCAGTGGCAGACTGGTGTTTGTTTTTTAAAATATAACTCTAGACTCCATCCTAAGTGACATTTTAGGATCTCATTTTAGGTCTCTAAGTGTAGAGACAGCATGTGTGTAACAGAGCTTTATAAAATATTGAATATTTGGCTTAATATTCAATGCTCCACTTACAATTTGCACAAAAAGGAATGCCATGTTCTCTCTATGTAGTCGTGCAGCTACATTGTCTCCTACTACACAAAAACTTTACGTTGTTGTTGAGAGAGTACTCCAATGCACCAATGCCCACAAACACGTGTGCACATGTACACACATAGACACAGGCCTCCTCATCTCATTCAAAGCACCAAAAGCCAAAGGGGGTATCACAAATCCCTGTCTTACCGAACTCCTGTTTAAAATACTGTACTTTAGGCTAAGACTCATTTTATCACATCATCTGAACTACCTCTATTTTATTCCTCAATCTCAACCCAGTTTTCTGGGTGTGTGCAAATGTAATTTCAGCAACTTAGCATAACTGTATGTTTGACACAGCATACTTAAAACAGAGCAAGAAGTAAATACAGAAAATACTATATCTGGCCTTCAGTGCACATCACACTCAACCTTGCAAAAAAGAGCCTGGACCCCTGTTGTTCTTTTTTCCATATATTTGGTGGTGTACAGTCACTGCAGAATATCTGAGCCCGAAAGATTTGTTAACAGGGTTTAGGGCTGATTTGATCTTGTAATCTGGTGTAGTTAATGGGCTGCTGCTGGTGCACAGCTGAGCTAAGGCAGTTTTGTGATCATAGAACCTTGGGACTGAGGCAGAGAGAGCCGAATAAGAGATGAATTAGCTGGAGGCAGCTTGTCGCAATACAGCCTCTTCAAGCATTTAATTTCCCAATTATTAAGCATTTTCTGCAGTCACACCGCTGTTGTTTCTTACTGTCAGTTAAACTATGTAAGATTTGAGTTAATAAACAAAATGTGGCCCCCATGGCACACTGTAAGACAGGATCCTATGCTTTGCTTCTCTAGTGAAAACAGAAAGAGAGAGAGAGTATGGGGTTTGGGAGGTGCTTAGATAGACAGGAGGACTGAGGGGACAAAACATGTTTTTTCTTTGAGTAGACACACACACACACACACACACACACACACACACACACATATACACACACACACACACACCAGTAAAGGCTTACAGCATAAAGCAGAGAGGCATTTTGCCTTTGTAATAGAGTACTGCAGCAGCCCCTCTTATGCTCCAAACACACACACACACTCAGAAAAAAAGACAGCTACAGCCGGAGAGAAAAAGAGAAAGGTAAGTAAATAATTATAATCAAACAGAATCTCCAAACAGGATCTGATGAAAAGAAATGATTAAAAAAAGAAAGATGGGAAATGGGGTGAGAAAAAAAACCCAGTCAGATCAGTGTTTCATTAATTTTGTCATTCACACTGAAGAGCCCAGGCAGAATATCATCATTGTAAATGGAGAATGGTATTTTAGAGCTGCTGATAAGCTGGGAAAACAATGACTGTACAAAGCTAAGGAAGATGAAGGGAGGGCAATGCCTTTATCCCTCGAACATCCATGATAATGGAATCCACATGGAGTGGCTTCAAACCATACCAACACAGTCAGAGTGGTCAGACAGAGAGAGGCTTTGCATGGAAGGGGACATCAATAAATAAGCTCAGCCAGGCTTGCAGGAAGGCAGCAGCTTCTAAACTCATCCAGTGAGCTTACACCTGTTCAGCAGCCTGCTCTAACATGGCAGGATGCACAGCTATATTCAGACCAGACACCTTAATGCCTCACAACCTGTGGAACACACAGATGCATGTTAATAAATTAATTAAGCCCTGTCCCCTCTCTAAGGTAGCTGTGGTTCTACCAGCATCAATAACTATAATCATATATAATAACGAGAGGAGTTTCTCTGTCCAAAGTCTAAGCAAAGAGTGCATCTACTAAACGAATGAATGACCAATAAACTTGCTAAATAAAATGGCCAATGGTGGAAGAAGTATTCAGATCCTTGGTTGAGTATTATCAGCTAAATATACTTAAAGTAATAAAAATAAATGTAATCCTCTAAAAGTGTCAACTATATTACTGGATTATTATCATTAGTGGATTCCTATTATTGATGCATTGCAAAAAAAAGTACTCTAAGTACCATTTTAAGATAGCAGGTTGAGTTGAAGCTGATTTAAACTATTTCATAATTGTGCGTCAGCATAGTGACGCATTTTATTACTAGTAAAAGCACTATTATTTTCCACCTGTGTCGGTAGCATTCAACAACTCCACCTCCAATGATTCTTACCCTTAGCCACTGAGCCTGATGGGAGCTGTAGTTGTTGAATGCAACAAACAAATTATTATAATTTTATCTTTGTTAAAATGACTAAAGGTTAAAATTGAATAGGTAGACAAAGGCCGAGGAATATGGTTAAAATGTTCCGAAAGAAATCCTTACTTGAGAAAACTCTTTTAGAAGCTAGTGGAGCAAAGGCTAGTTAGGAGAATGAGTGGGAGATTAGATATGTGTGCAGACACATAAGCCAGTGTACAGAGTACAGACACAGACACACAGTGGTAGCATCTGGAGGTGCCAGAGTGTGCATCCCAGCTGTCTATCTGGTCCCTTATTAGCGGCGTGTGTGATGGCGAGCCATCAATGGTGCCCAGGGGGATCATCCAGCACCTCTCCATCCTCATCAACACGTCAGCTTCACTGCCCAAATTAAACTGATTAGCTGCAATAATGACGGGGCATAAACTGAGCACAGGAAGTGAAGAAGAAATGGAGGAGGGGATGTTGGGAAGAAAGAGCCATAGCAACCCAAAACTGTCCTGCATCGCCGCTTCTCATCTCCTACTGAATGAGTGATGAATCTGCCAACATACCACTCATTCCATGTTGCTTGGATTTAAAATGAAAGGCAAGCTAGGAGCTAAGAGGTTGGTTCAGGTCCCTCATTTCAGATCATAGCCTGTGATTATGACGTTGTCGCAACAGCATTTAGCTGATGAGCAGAGCACACTTTTACCGGCTAGGGCACAAGTGTCAGGTCCAATCAAAGGCCTTAAATTAAACTTGATGCAGCACACACACACACACACACACACACACACACCCTACCCAATCCCATATTCCCTCTCCCATGCAGACAGCACGTCCTCTAATAGCACCCTTTTCCACTTCTCACACAGCCATTACACTAAAATTATACCATTGGCTTCAGAATCTATCATAGGGACAAAACCTTCAATTCCATACAAATCCACCATCTTGCTCTTCATATGCCTCCACTCTCTGATTCTCTCTCTGTTGCTATTGTCATCGTCATTCTGGACATAATCATATTGCTTGAGATGGCTCCTGAAGGGAGCATTCAGTGCCTGTCAGTCTATCAAAATAAGGAAATTCATGCGTTGCCAGCCATCAGAAAGATCTAGCATTTTGTTGGGGAGTCGTGAGTTCAACCCTCCAAGGTTTTCAGCTCTCTAGAGGATAAGACATGCTTATAATGAATCGAGACACACAGGCTGAACAAGACAAAAGATGACGAAAAGAGGGGGAAAGCCCATTTAGGAAGAATGTTGCAGCATTTGCACAGAGAGACAGGTGATAGCATTTTATTAGATCCCCTGATTTGATTTCAAAATTAGATTAAAGAAGCTTAGCTCAACCCTCTCAACCTTTCTATTTGTCACGTATTCAGCATCATGAAGGTCAAGTTTAAGCAGATTTTACAGCAATTTTCCAGTTTTCCCATTTTTAAGAATGGCATGACACAATACATTCAAATTCTCCGTATTAACCTTATTAACTGTAATGTTATAAGATTGATATATGCATTTTATTTTCCATTTGCACTAAACCATACAGTTACTTAATATGGACCAAAAACATGGACCATTATGACAGAAATCTGTATATATGCCAGCAAAAGCAGTAGTAACAGGGACCTGATGAGACAGGATGCAGATGGAGAGGACAAAGAGTACTCTGAGCAGGGGAGCGGGAGTGTATGCATTAATATTGGAAAGTCATTTGTTTATTAACACATTGGGGAAATTATTATAGCAGATCTAAAAATGTTGACTTACGGAGACAGTATCAAGCATCATAACTTCCACCATCAAGCATTTTTCCTATCTTGACATTCTCTAAATTGATATTCAAGCATGGCAAGCACAGATACAAATGTATATTTGCTTCTGTAATCATACATGGACAGTGTTTTATACTTTGTGCTTGCATTTGTTGATGTACATAGAGCTGTTATACATTAGTATCACAGAAGCTATATAACAATTGTGAAAATAAATAATTGTGCAAAACCTTAACATGTAGTCAAATAAGACTTCTTTTGACTCACAGTTCTGTATTCTGAGCTAATCTTAGTCTTTTCCCTTAGGCCAACAAGGTTAAATTTAATTTAAGTTTTAGAATTGCTATTTGCCAATTGTGATTTGAGGCAATAGCTTACATTAAATAGTCCTTCCACACATTAAAAGCTAAGAAATTGGATTTTGTTAAACAGCGTAGGGGAATCTGTTTCTCTGACAGCCTGCTGGACAGCCACATCATGTCAGAGATAAAGCTGTTATTTGTACATTATATTATATCATACTTCCTTCTTTTCTGCCTCACGTCTCGCTATTAAAACTACAGCAAATGTCTGGAAGCATGAATAAACAGACACGGCAGTTGTGTACATTGTGAATGGTGGGGATTAGGATTGAGGCATGTGTGTTGGTGCTGGGGGCAGGGGAGTGGGCGATAGAGAAAGTGCTATGTCTGGCATGCAGCTGAGGCCCCACAGGGCTGTTGTCCAACCCATTGCCTCATTGTATCATTCTTACATAATAGTGCTTTTAAGTGAAAACCGCCTAACTCCAAATTTAGGAATTGCCATGTTTTCACTTCAATTGAATTGTAAGGATTACATGCTCCTTGTGAAAATGCTTCAACCCCTGAGCTTTTGAGGTCCTTTCAAAATTAATTAAATTTCTTTTTAAACAAGCATGCTTGTAGAGAGTTGTTTTTGTCCTGAAAATCTGACATTTTGGAAGTACAGGGTTTTCACCTGACAGCAGCAGTAAGTATCAGCCTCCGGTATCCAGCTATACTGACACTGCTGCGAGTGTAGCTGTGGCTGAGTGGGGTTTAAGCTCCCCTTAACTCTGCAGTCATCTCCTTTGAAGATGTTTCCAGCTTTGGGCTGGAGAACCTCGGAACCAGGGGACATATCTGCGATTGAAGCCCCAGCGTTCAACCCACATCCCTGGGTAATTGCATAGCACAAATATCAGCTTGGCTTGTTGTGATGGGGGGGAATGAAGCATATGCTTGCCTCTGTGTGACACTAGGAAGTAAAGCTGGGCATAGCCGGTTTAAATTGGCTTATCGGCCTCAGGATATTGGGTTGGCATATGCCAGAGAGTGAGCATTCCCTGGTTTCTCTGGGTTTATCATACACAAAACATACAAACTAAAAATCACTTTCCACAATTACATCAGCTACTATAAGCTCTACAATAGGTTTGAATCTGAAAGTTTCACATTTGTTTCAGTTATGTCTTGCATTTAAGTGTGTGGGTTAAACATACAAATGAAGTTGTCAGTATTCAAACTATGTGCTCCTATTCTAAGAGCTCTTCAGCAGAGGCACTGCTGCGTGGTAGAGAAGCAAGGCAAATGAGGAACAATTAGTGCTGAATGTAAAAGAGGCAGGAGAAGACAAGCCACAGGATTATGTTGATTTTAACAATTTCTCTCCTAATGATCTTATTACTGTGAATTTTATCCCCTCCCCTAAAAAGCTGGAGTTCTTAGATCAAGCACCCTTTTTAAAAACGCTGTAGCGACGAAATGCTTCTTTAATTCCATCCTTTTCCCTCTTTGTTTTGCCGTCCCTCGCCTACTCTGTCAAAGCTTTTCATTTTGTCTGCCCCTCTGAAAGGATGTTTATGTTCTCTGTCCTCTTTCTCCTGTAGCCCTTTGTCTGTATGGCTGACTGATGGTTTTCACCTGCCCACTGACATGATAACTACTCGGTGCTGACTCACTGATGATGGCCTGTTCTATTGACAGCAGCCACTGCTGTTGATGTTGATGGAGATGCTGTAGCAGTAGATACACCAGGCTCATTCTATTAGGCAGGAGGACACAACACATACTGTAATACGTTTGAAGTGAGGTCATTTCATTTCTGTCTGATACAAATCTTGTCCTTGAATCATGAATCATTTTCCTTTCAGAGAAATCTTAGTTTCATGTTACTACTGCTTTATTTTTGACATGAAAAACACATTTTCAGGCCAACAAAATATCAGATTGGATTATGCATCCAGTTGTGATCAACACACTGCAGTGTAGAACATGTTGAGGAATAGCACTCTGCCCATCCCATAATGCTGCATACCTTCTCGTTGTGCTTGTGTGAGCTTGGAGTAGACGACGTCAGCTGACTCAATCAGTGTTCTGCTGGTTTGGATCATCTAGAAGACAAAGACGACATGTAGTTACTTTGCATCACATCTCAACATCATACCGGGGTCAGACCCTGAAGAGAGGCCCAGCCGACACACATCTGACCCCTCAACAGCTGGGGCTCATTCTGAAGAATCTGTGCTGAGCTCCTAGCTGCTATGTTTACAGGCACACTAACAATTCAGTCTTAACCCAATTACGGCAACATAGCTGTCATGTAAATGTCTTTATGTGATTACTTTAATTGGTGCAAGATCATAATCAGAGGAAGCAGATTCTTTCTAATTAATTGGGCATGTAAACAACATAGTTCAGATTTAATTTACGTTGTATATAAAAACAAGAGAAAACTAGATAAAATACATGAGCAAAGTTAAATTGCAAGTAGTCTATTTAGTATTACAGCTGTGTAACTCTATAGGTGTGCAAAAACAAAGTAGGCCTTAAGATATGCTTTTCAAACAATCCAAAACAATACGTCTTGTACCTTTTCTACTACTCTTACCCAAAATAATAAAATATATAGAATGCATTTATGCTCTCAGTATCTGCACATAAAACTACCTCTGTATGTAAAGTAACATATTATTCATTAGCGCTACAAGGATTAGTTGATCGAAAGAAAATTTATCTGCAACTCTTTTAACAGTTTTAAGTATTTCTTTCTAGCAGAAATGACAAACATTTCACATGACAACTCCTTACAGTAAATGGAATATTTCTGGGGTTTGGACCGTTGGTCAAACAATAGAAGACATTTAATAAAGTCAACTTGTGCTCCAGGATATTCGGATGGACATTTTCCACAGTTTTCTGATGTTTTATAGACAAAACGATTAACTGACAGTGAGAAAGTAATTGGCAGATTAATAATAATGAAAATAATTGTTGCAGCCTTATTATTCAATATTTAATACAATACCTGTCCCACAACCCTGTACATAAAGGCCAGTTACATTCAGACCTGTATATCTTGTAGGTTTCTGTCTCTTGAGCTGTATGTTTGAGGTTTTTGTGTAATTTGTTATCTTGTTTTATTGTCTGTATCCTCCTGTAAATTTGTTCTCTGAATAGCTTTTAAGTACTTTGAGAGCTCAGTAGAACCAGTCAAATCCTTTGGTCAACACACTTGGCATATATACAGTATATATGCAATAAAATCACATGTGTACTGGAAAACCACAAGGAAACCAAGAGTGGCGGAAAGGCTACTTCCTATTTTCACCTATTCTTTTGCGTCTGTAATACACAACGCTGCAGTCTGAGCCCATAACATCATCCCAGGCCGAGGAGGAGCAGCTGGACCAACCCTGCAGCACTGAGGAGGAAGCTAATGAAGTTTCACACTCCTGTTAGCAGGGAGAAAGGAAGTGGACTCTCACACTGTGTGTGTATGTGTGTGTGCATGGCTTTTCTTGTTTTGCCATCCTTATGAGAACTGTTTTGCAGACAATTTTGGACAGTCCCTTCATTAAGGCGATGGATTAATTTAAGAATCTAAAGGAAAAATCTAAACTATGCAGAATCTTTGATTTCTACCTACATTTCATCAACCACCAAATAATGGATGTGAGAAATGTTAGTTGTATACGTAAATGAAAGTTGTAGCAATAGTGAAAGTAAAACAGAGAACCAATACTTCCAATAGCGACAAGCAAGAGTCTTGAATGCAACATGTCTTGAAGCTGCACAATCTCAAAAGCCTGACATTGAGACAACTGACAATTCATATTTTTTAATAAAAAAGTACCAATTTAGCTGCACAGTAAACATACCTGTGGGCATATGCAGTATATAAATCTACAGATAAGTATATGAGCTTCACTGTCCTTACCTGACCTGTGGAAACAGGAGTTTTGTTCAGCTCAGGGTTACAATGCTGGCTGGCTGCAGTCCACATGGGGGTGACTGAGGACACGCACTGCACACTGATGTTCTACAGTAAACGGCCTGGTGTTGGCAGCCATGCTCCCATGATATCACACGCATTTACACACGTACGCACACACACTGGGTCCTCTGTTCTGCAGCAGAGAGTGTGCCAACAGGCCAATCGTTGGGAATCAAACACAAACACTCAGCTGACCAGGCCCAAGCCTCAGGACTAGTAAGTATGTAATGTATGTACTTCATTTTATTAACTCCAAATCACCCTTGAAAATTGCTAACCACTGATCAACATACAGGAGCATTTGTGTGTGCTTGGCAATTAACATGATGGGGGAAGTGATGGAACCTGTCATTAGAGGGCAACATAAGAGGACTTAGAGAGAATCCAATTCTAGTAAAATTTTACAATCATATTTTTGACATTAATGAAATATTATTATTCAAACACCCTTGTTAAGAATCATCTGAAAAACGAACATTATTCTGATTAAAACAGTAACAAATATGCAGTGAGGTAACACTGATGACAAATATTTTTTGGTGTTAAAGGCCTGAGAATGTTCTAATGTCTAAAACTCCAAACTGGTTTCCGGGCCTTCTTTCCTGCTTGTCCCGACAAACTTTTTTTGTGGACTGGAGCGTGAGAGTTGCTCTGAGCTGCTCGCTGCGTCGCTCCTGATGTAAGTACACCCCTGTAGGTGTCAGCAGCAGGAGCACCGATGAGCTGAGCAGCGTGGACACAATCACCTTGTTCCTCGCTCATGACCCACTTCACCAGCTCCCACCAAGCCTCGCAGGAGGGGAGAAGGAGGGGAGAGGAAACAGCGGTTTATAACTAATTACAGACAGAGTCCTCCAACCCCTTTTTTTGGCCATGCCAATGTCAAGTGGTGAAAAATGCAGTGTTCTTGTAAGAGAGCAGGCAGGATGGAGAAGGACGTGAAATTATGCAATGAGTAGCTGCAGCTTGGCAATCTGAATGGTCAAGTATGTGGTTTTAGCCCCATTTCGAAGCCTTATAAAACATATCCAGCTGTGTGAATGCTTGAATCAAATGATAAGCAAACTACCATTAAGAGAGGGAGCAAGCCAACCCCCCTCTTTGTTTTTTTCAGTTTTATTTTTGTAAGCGCAGTACCTATGAAGATCTGCACGGAGCAGGGACTGCACACAAGGCAGCCTCTGTTATCATACTTAAGTGCTTGAGTGCTTTGACATTTTATCTTTAACTGAAGTAGATATTTAGTGAGATGTTGCACACTATAATAAGAGTATTATTGTCTCAAAATAACACAGTATAAAATGAACATAAGTGTGTATGTATGCATGTTTAATGAATTTGTACTTCAATATTGATTTTTAAAGTAATTTCTGCAGAACACATTTGTTAAAACAATGTCCAGATGTGTAATACCAAATTCAGTGTTTCACAACAGCACTATAAACATTTCTGTCTGCGTGACAGCATCACATGCTGGTACACACACTGTTTCATATGTATGCAGGTTATTTACCATGTCATAGGCGTTGAGCACTTTGCGCAGCAGCTCAGGCACAGGGCCTTGTGCTTCCATGGTGGGGTAAGTCTCGCTCAGGTCCACAGTTACCCTCAGTGACCGCTCACTGTTTATCAGCCAGGTAGACACAGTCAGGATACACTGCTTCATGTTGGCCGCCGGGGTCAGGCCACAGAGCTCCTTGAAGGACACCAGGGCATTCTGGAAAGGAAAACATCCACAATGAAGGATAGAAATGTGGATATGAACATGTTAAAAAGGCGTAAATAAAAACAATTAACTCTATACACCACATTCGTGTCATTTTTGTTTTTCTAACTCATTTAAGTTGCTCTGGGAAGCAGCATTATACAGCAATTAAAGGAAGTGTTAGAAATGATGCATGTGGTGTCTTCTTAGCTGTCACAACAGTATATTTCTGTTTTAATGAAACCAACCAAAACAACTATCCAACTTCCTTTGTGAGCAACTAAGGCAAATTTGTGTATACTCATTCTGCTTGGGAAATGAAGTGACTGTGGTCCTAATGGAATGGCAAATATTGCTAAGACTTTTTACAGATGACCTTGAGGGAGGAGATTCAAAGAGAGGGATTGTGATACTCCCCTCAGACCACAAACAAGATAAGATAGCAGAGTGTTTGTCTTGGTGACAGAATTTTTTTTCGGTTTCCCATAACGTCAGTCAGCTCATTCAGCAGCCCAGAGGCTCTGGAGCCAAACTTCTGACCACAGCATGAAGGTGCTAAGTACATTCACTCGTCTCTGTATTTGACTTCCATGCAAATATCCATCTTAAAACGATCAAATATTAAGTAAATACCAAAGCATTCTTCTCTTTATATTCCTGTTTCTACATGAACCATTAAACATAAATAAAGAAATCTCTAGCTCAACATCTGTTTATTTAATCTACTACTGATAGCAAATCTTATTTTTCATCAGGGGCAGCTGTAGCACAGTCAATAGAGCGGGTCTGCAATCAATCAAAGTTAGTGATTCGAACCTTAAGCTCCTCCTCTTCGCATTAGAGTGTTCTTGAGCAAAACACTGAACCCCAAAATTGATCCCAATGTATCCGTCATTTTGGGCAAAAGAATCTGCTAAATAAATGTAATGTAAGGTAAATAATCAAAGAAAGTGATCAAATCTGTAAATGTTTGGACAAGATTTGGAACTAAAGCAAAAAGGCTTTTAATTACAGAGCAGTCCGATTTCTACACAGCCGTTACTGATGCCTTATATCAGCTTAAAGTTTGTTAACAATGCAATGTATTTTTTTCTGTTTTTACCAATATATGATAATTTCTTCTACCTGCACAACTCTTACAAGAGAGTAAATTCTGCTTTGAACATCACTTTCCCTCCCCTCTTTCCCTCACTCTCCACCTATCCTGGGCCAGCTTGCTTTCCAGTCCACCAAAGCCAGAGTTTGTGCACGTCTGGGTTCAAAGGCTTTGCAGCCCCGGCAACAAGGCAACTGCCTCAGACAGCATTTGGAATTTAAGCAACCAACTCAGGCCCACTGTTTTTCACACGGCACCCCATCAGTTAGCTTGGTTAAAAGACAGCAAGAGAAGAAAGGGCAAGGTGAGAGAAGAGAAAAGGACAGTGAAAGGGAAGGAGATCATAAGAGCATTCTAGGCTGAGGCATGAAGAACTGAGTCTGAAGCTGCAAAGATACAAAAACAGTGAGAGCGATGATGAGAAGCAGTGAGGAAACACAAGTTAGGCAAGAGAGCATGAGAGAGAATAAGAGATGCAGGGAAAACTAGGGGCAGAATAGGAGCGGGCAAAAATATTTGTTTTAGAGAGAACAAGCCGGTGTTGGTATTTGGGAATCTGTCCACACACTGGGCACTGCAGTGTGGGAACCAGCTGTCTCCCTGGGCTAGACCTCCAGGCCTGCAGAAAAATCCACCCCACCATCCCTTACCCCAAGAGGATGTGCTGTCACTGCGGGGCCCGACCTTCCTGTAAATGCAGAGGGTGGCCAGGGGACACAGTCGGCATCTGTATGCTGAGCCTCAGCCACAGTTAACACCTCTTGTGCCACTGAGCACAGCCATAGAGAAACACAATGGTGGAAGTGGGACAGCTCTGGGGCTCTGGATTAAAACCCAGTGTGTGATTATGTGTGCTTGTGTGGACTATTAGTATGTGTGACTGCATGTGTTTATGTCTCAGTGTGGTCTGGGCCAAAGTTATTAGCATTCATTATGCTCTGTATAATTCCACGCATGTGTGTTTGGGACCACATGCGTGAATGTTTTTCGATAATTGTTGTGCAATAAAACCGTTTCCAAGCCATGGTGTTAAAAAAGTCCAATGAGAGGCTTGTGTTTTTAATTAGTCCCCTCCCCCACCATTCTCCCCTTCCAACATTCCCCAATTGAGAGCTCCGTGTCTGGTTACAACCCTGTTTTTGTTTCCATTTGCTCCTTTCTCTCTATTTCTGCTTCTATCGGTGTTTCTCTCTCCTCCTCTCTCTGGCCCACAGTATTGAGTGATAGTAAATGTGCCTATGATGGCACACACATTTTTCAGAAAATAAAAAGAAACTCCAGGCTAGCAGCTCTCCTCCAGCTCCATGAACACTTTATAGGGTTCATGGGCAGCAGCACTGCGGAAAGGACTTCATTCAAGTCTTCCATAGAAATAATGTTTTGGCAACCTATCAACCTATTGTAGCTGCCCACTGGCCAGTGTTTATGAATCACCTCAGCCTTTTCAACAGTGAAACACACGTGTCTTTCTGTTATTATTCAAAGCAGACCACCTGGAAGCTTTGCTGTTTGAGAATAAAAGGAGTCTTAAAAGAACTTAGTGAAGTGAAATAACACATTTGACAGTGACATCTAAAGTGTGTGTGTGTACACATTAACATCTAACCTTTGTTTCAAGTCAGGAGTGACAAAGTTTCCAGAACTGGACTGGTTGATACCTAGTGGGTTTTTGACCACAGGCCCTGTTTCTGCCCTCCAGCTCCCTCTGGATCTAAGGCACCAGGCTCCACACAGCTGGCCTCAATGCTTTTACAACTGTCCATTTTTTTACATTTAAAAAGGCAAAGGCCTTATTCTAAAAACACCTTTATTTATCCTCTTTAAAGCCTTCCTCTCAACTTCACCCCTTTAATTTATTTCATTGACTTTTATCTCTTAATTTCAAAAAGAAAAATTAACATTTCAATCCTGAGGATATTGTGGTTTGGGGGAGCGGTGGTGGCACCAGTGTTGTTTGATCAGGTTAAAAGACACCGATTCACATCCAATCAAATACTGACATTTTTCATATAAGTCTATATTAGATTCTGAAGACATTTGTTAGAGAGATGATTCAAATCTACAGAACAGATAGTGTGGAGTTTGACAAACGTTTAGAGGTGTTTGATATGTTTGTCTTCACAGTGAGCCACATTTCATGTTATTATTCATGAAATGTTCCCATGCTGACTCACACCCCAGCAAAGATTAGGACCTAATCATAACAAACTGCTGAGGTATCCATTTGTCACCAATTTAGATTATTCAAGCAAGCAACGCTTTGATTGTGCCAAAAAATATCCTAATCTTTGGACTAGTAAGGAAACACTTTTTTGTCACGATTGTTAATTAAATGCTAGATTTCATGCTTTCATTTCCAATGCTTTTCCAAAAATTACCTTCCTCTTATCCCATAACAAATAGGAAATCAGAAAAGATAATCAGTAATATCAGATCTGTGCCTACTACTGCCTATTACTACATGTTTTAAGTGAGATATGCATATTTACGTACATTATTAATATATAATGGAGAAGCTAGAATATTTTTCTTTTCTTTATTTGCCCCCCTTTTATTCTTCTTTTGGAAACTTGGGACTGATGAGGTAATCAGAGGACAATCTCAGTAGTGAGGAAGCATTTTTTTCCTTGTGCATACATCTGCTCAAGTTTGTGTGACTTACTTAGGCTTTCAGTATTCTATTTAATTAGACTTTGGATACAATAAACATTATTTTCTGTTTTTATTCTTTTGCAGTACTGTTGCTGTCATTTTACAGTTTCTGTACTGTTAATTTTATGGTGCTTTTGTTTTACATGTATGGCATTACCAATTATTTATTCAGCGTTGTTTTATGAGAAAATTGTTTAAAGTATGTCATCAAGTAAGTTGTTCGGCTAATTGAAGCACCATAAAAATTATTTACATTTATACATTTTTTTTGTTTTTTTTATTACTTAACACAATTCTATAAACACATGTTTCCCTCTGTAGACAAAGCATTGCTGATGAGTTGTATTAACAGTTAAAAGTTTACAGAAAGATTATTTTTATTTTGTTAGCTGTCAGAAAAAAACAAGAGCCTACCACTCTAACCTGACAAAAACATGGCATGTGAAAGGGTCACTGGCTCTCCTGGTGTGTGTAATTTGTAGACTGAGAAATGAGACATGCTTTGCACCCTTCAGTCATCACAAACAAAATAATAAATGCACTGAAAGGAATCTGCCACTGGTCATCAGCAAATATACACAGTGGTTACTAATCTTCATTTGCTCATCTAGAGGAGTTTTAAAGCAGTGCTAAGTGCCTAGCAACCCAGTTCTCTCCCCTTGGCAGTAATTGTCCCCTCATTAATGATTACACTATTCATAATCCTCATAATTGTACAGCAATGTCACTTTATTACCGGTCTCTTCTACAACATTAATGGAGTAGAATTAGTGACAAGCCTCTATTCACAACAGCAAGTGAAGTGAGTCCAATCAGAAACACCTACACTTTCAGTTTGTACTTATAACTTTTATTTGGTGGACAAGACCATACGAACAACTTCTCTATCATTTCTTAACTTAAAACCCAATATGCAGATTCAATGAAAGTGGATGAATACATCCCTGTTCTTTAGAGGATCTGTGTCAATTTTGTCATTATATGAACTTGATCTACTGTAATACAATATATAATGTTCAGAATACCATGTAAATTGCTAAGCATATCCATTTGATGATCCTGCTTTCTTTACCCTTGCACTGCATTTTTATTTGGTGTTTCAATGATCTGATTTATACTGTAGCATCAGTTGTAACTGACAGCAATCAATTACTGAGTAGAGTTCTTTTTTTTTTTTTTTTTTAAAGGGGGGTGGGAGTGACAGGCAATTCCAGAAAGCATCTACAGAATGTGCTGAGACTTGTAAAAGGGTGTCTCAAACCAGTAAAGGATCTGGTGGAAAACCAGTTCATCTCAACTAAGGACAATGAGTGCAACCAAATGCGCAGACCCATCATCACAAAGCAGTTTAAGGCAAACAAAAGGCAAGAAGTTCAGACAAAATACCTGCTTGACACAACCCAATGTGCCCCTCTTAATATTGGTAATGCTTTTGGGATTATGTCATAAAAACTTTAAGCATGTAGTTCCTTACCTGCACATTTTCTCTGAGGTCTGTGGCCTCTCTGAGGGGCTGGGTGGAAGCTCTGAAGAGCTCGTCCACTACTTTGATCCCTGTGGTCTTGGTGGTGGTGTACTCCCGGGCCTTCCTACCCTTCCTGACGGACAGACCCCTCTTATGGGCCCTTCCTCCACCCCGCCTGTTGGTGATGGCTACATGGACAAACAGAGTGGTGTTGGGTAGGAACTCTCCTGTCAGAGATTGTAGAGGGACATGTCTATAGCCTGGCTGTAGGCACTCAAATGGGATGGTGTACTGGCCAATGAACTCGTCTCCAATGTAGTCGTCATCCAGCACAACAAAGCGCAGTACTGCAAGTTCCGGTAAATTGATCTGGAATTCAAAACTCTCATCAAAAATAGGATTGTCACCATTCTGGGAGACAGTCTTGGTTCTTTGCTCAGCACAGTCAGCTGGGATGCCATGAATCTCCACATATATGTAGGGCTCCACCACATCACCCTTAGCAGCAGAGCCACGAGGCTTGGGCAGATTCTGCCCACTGATGACCTTGATGTGAAGAAGCTGGGCAGACACCCCTGGCAGAGAGTCCCGAGCATTGGCACTGAAGTAGGACACCTCCTCCCTCATGATGGCTGGCCGCAAAACATACCCGCAGTTGCCATTCTGTCTGAACCAGCCTAGGTTGAGGTCCATCATCAGGCCTGGCGTTTGGTAGTTCATGGCCACAATCTGGCAGCCACACTTCCAGAAATCCTGGGGGTTCATGTTGCTGGCATCAATTCTCATTGGTGTGGGATATACCCTGGACAGAAAGCGCTTGTTATAACAAACAAATTCCTCTGGAAACTCATTGGCAAACCTGTTTGCATCTACTTCATTGAAGGAGCACATCTCCCAGTATTTTTGGTCCCTTTTAGAGATATCAAAGTCCCTAAACTGGAGTGACTTGCAGAGAGACACAAGATCAGATAGCTCCCTGCACAGTCTGAGTCTCTTGAATCCTAAGCCATTTAGCTGGTCCTTGTCATCAGCTCCAACTCTTCGGGACATTTCCAGACCCTCCTCCTCATCTGTCACATCCCCCTCAGCGTCTGTGCAGCTGGGCGGTAGCCTTTTTCCCTTGAGCAGGATTTTCCCTTTGAGTTTCTCAGGGGAGGGTAGGTAGTTTTCCTCCTTGTTGGGGGGTCCTGTGTAGAGCTTGTCCCCAAGAATCTTCTTCATATGCTGTGCCATGACCCTCTGCTGAGGGATGCAGCAGTGGGTCACTAAGCAGAGAATCAGGGGATACTCAGAGCTTTCAAAAGCATATTGGTTTATAATGTCCAGGACTTTAGAGAAAGCTAGATGTGAGGCTACAGAACTACCTACATACACCACTGGTTCATTGTCAGGGCCATCCCATACAATGACTTCAATACTGCGGCAACCCATCCTCAGAGCTCGGATGTAGCTGCTCATGTCTGAAGAACCCCAGAAATGGTCTTCCAAAAGAGAGGCATTATGTGCAGAGTTGATGTAGTAGTGGGACAGAGGCTGGCTCATATTCTGGCACACACGTTTGTGCTGGGGGTCAAAGATGTGGCATTCGGAGGAGAGGAGGTAGTGTGTAAAGCCATCAATGGAGAGGTATCCCCTCTCCCTGCCTTCGGCAGATGGCTCAAATTTCTGAACAATATCCATGCACATGTCCTCAGTTACACCTTCCACACCCTGCTCCACCTCTACGAATAGCATCAGATCTTTACTGTCCAGATACTCCTTGTTACTGGAGAACTGCACCAATAGGAAGAAAATCTCTGGCCGTGTGCAGAGCTCACAGTAGGCCTCCACAAAGGTGTCCATGTTAATTGCTTCTCCGTATTGGTCTTTAGCTTTCTGGAGTTCTTTGAACTTGAGCTCTATCCTTGACTCTTTCATTCCAGGGTTGAGCCCCTTAATTATCTGGGTGGCCCTGAACAGGTCTATGTGTCCTTCCTTTTCCATATCTGCCAGTTCAAACACTGAACCAATCCAGGATGTTCGTAGACTTGGTTGGCTGTGTTCCACCATGTCCACGGTGTGCCGGCCATAAGACACCAGATACCTCAGGCCCATCACCCAGGTGCTGACAACATCTGCCGTACTGGCTACCAAATCTAAAGACTCATAGTTATCCCCATAGATGATTGAAAAGGCGCATTCATCAGGGAACTGATCTGAAAGACCATTGCTGCGCAGAACTGGGGTTTTCTTTCCCAAACGGACCTCCTTAATGCCCTTGATTTCCAGTTTGGCCTTTTCTGAATCCTTCTTGGATGGCTCCCAACGGAGCCAATGCATGTCTGGATCCAGCAGGAAGTAGCGGTTGTACATGCGTGAGTTGGAGCGCACCTTTTTCATCTCACAACCCTCCATCATGAAGGCCATGCAAGCAGCTGTGCTGTTGATCTTGCGGTCACTTGGCATTGAACTGAAGGACACAGTTTTCTTCCTCACCTGCCTCTGTTTGGAACCATCCTGGAAACAGAAAAGGGTTGGGGAGGGATGGGGTACAGAAGGATTTCTTGGTTACACTTTGTATCTGAATTCAAGAAACAGCAGTGAATACTACAGTGAGATTATAATGAATAGAAGGAAAATGAGACAAAAAGCTGAGTTTTCCTTTTCATCACAGAACAGCTTTACACCTAGATAAAAGTATGCACACGGAGTGCTAAAAGAGAACCTCAAATCTAATCACAAGCTGTTCTGCTACTGAAAGCTAAAGATGGACATGATACACCATTCCCATCAGTACACTGTGCTGAGCAAATATGACAGCCTGTATTAATATTAATCATTAAACACACAGTTATCAACTACTTAGTGGAAATATTTATTTTCTCCCCAGCACTGAGCCAACATGCTGAAGCTTTCTTTATAGAGATGGGACACAGTGGTGGAAATGCACCAATTAGGGTCTTCTTTGACATTTGAAATAGCAAAAAAATAATCAGTACTTTTTAAAATATATTAATGACAGTCCAATAGCCTCAGACATAATTACATGCTTATTTCAAATGCACATCTCCTTATATAATTATTCTGCTCATATTTTAATTTGCATAACTTTACATGATATACAGAGTAACTTCTGTAACTTTTCCCCTGAGATACATCATAACATACTGTAATGCATGCCACATGATGTCAGTTTCCTTTAAAAACAGGACTGCTAGATGTAATTATAGGGTACAAAACTGGAGATACAATTTTGGCTTGGCTCAAGTCACAATGGTTTCATCTCTCAAACAAAGTTAATGGCTTTAAAATCAGTTTCAAGTTACTTTATAACTGTTATAACGGTTAAATATTTATTCTGTGGGCAACCCTTCATAACTACATTTCTTGCCAGGTAATTCCAAAATACATTGTAATGTTTGCTGAAACTCTAAGGAGACTGTCTCTCTACATCCAAGGCAAAAGACAAATTTGTCAAAGTAGTAAAACAGATGCTCCATACACCACCTGCAATGACATGGCTGAACTTTTGCAACTTTTAGCTTGTGTTGCTCTATTTCCACACAGGGCTGTGGTTAGCTAGATAGCCTGAATGCAGATGGCCTGATTACGAGTTTGAAAAGTAGGCTTGTTGAAAAATGAATACCACAGAGAACAGAATGGTAAAATCAAAACAAAACAAATCCACAAATTATGGCTACATATTAAAGATTCTAGACACAAAGCCATTGTTAAAACTTGGACAAAAGACAAATTCTCTTTAAAAATAATTTTTTTAAAACATTACCACAGTAACATGTCAGTGATGATGTTTGATTACTTGCAACACTTCTAATGAGAACTAAATGTAACAGAAACCAGCTAATCTCTGTTCATTCTTGTTGCATTGATCGTTTTTAGTTTGAAAAAATTAAAAAAAAAGTTATTAAGGGCAGAGAACCCCAGGCCTATGGAGGAGTGAGTATGTCTTCCCCCCAGTGACTGGCTGTACAGGTCTGATTGATCTCCCCAGAGCATGGTTCATCCCCAGCCACAGTGAAACACCTCAGAGCCATCCATCTTCCACCTGACAGTCAGAAGCAGATGACGCCTGGCACCTCATCGCAGTTAATGAGCACTACTTGATGCAAAGCTGAAGAAATGACATAATCATCATTCTCTGGTTTTGCCCTTGTTTTACTACCTCTATCTCTTTCCCTACACATAAGTACTCAATATCATAATTTCCAAATTTGTAATCCTGATGGAACTAAATTAAATACAGATGCAAATCATGCTTTAATGTGGATGAAAATACTTGGAAATTCAAGTCAGTGCCCTCACTGCTCTTACACCAAATTATCTGTCATGCTTGTTGTGAGAGCTAGTGCCAAGACCCAGAGGCGCATGGTAATGCATGTACCCTTGCCAAGACTGTGAGGGTAAGGTTGATGCTGTTGGTTCAGCTGGAGAATAATAGAACTCCAACTCTTTCACAGAGGTAACCTAGGAGTAAAGCTAACTTGTCTACCACTTCACATAGGGGCAGAGGGACCACAGCATTGATGGTGATGCTATCTTTGTCATGTTCTTGTTTCATACAAAAGTTCAACAGTCCCCAACCCATCATAGTGCTTGTAGTGGGAGATATATCTGGAGGCCATAATCAAAAGATCATATTTCAACCCAAATCTCGTGCTCTTTAATCTCACTAGCCTGTTCCTTTCAACTCAGGAGACATCAAAACTACAGTTAACAAAGCTAGTATAAAGACAGTTGGGCTCATCTGGTATTCTCTCTGCTGTTTGCTAAATCAACCAGATGGACATCTACATTGACTGGGGTATTGGGGATATGTGAAGTAAGCTTGGAGACAGAAATCAGACAAAATCAGAACAAATGGCAATAGGGGAAGATCTGTTTAGGTCTGATTGTTTCCAGGCCTTCTTTAGGGAAGTGCTGTAGGCAGAGAGGGTCAAAGAGTCTGAGGGTAATCTTGTGTCTCATTAACATGCTGTTACAATTAGCTGGACAGCCAGGCAGGATAACATGCTGTTACCCTCAGCTCCAGCCACTCAATCAAAACCAAGTAGCTCAAAATGTGTCTGTTAGGGATCATTTAACACACTATTCAAACTGAATTCTATTTATTGAATTAAAATGCAATATCATAAGGCTGGTGGCATAGAAGAAGAGGGTGTATGGTCAATGATATCTGTGTTGGATGTATGCATAAGGCCAGGTCCAAAAAAGATAAACAAAAAAGAACATTATCAATACTTTCTTGAAAAAAAACACTTTGAGCTTTAAAAACAAACAAATTCGGCCTCAGTGTTTTCCTATATTCAGCAGTTTTTCCCCCTTGATTGGCCACACTTCTGTTGCACTCCCTCACCAATTTTTCACAGCCCCTGGGGTCTCTGGTAGAAATGTCAGTATTTCTATTTATGTGTGTGTGTGTGTGTGTATGTGTGTGTGTGTGTGTGTGTGTGTTTGTGTGTGCGTGTGTGTGCTTCTGGTTTTGACTGCCTGTTGCTGCGGTTTGCTGCTGTTGCTGCCGTGATGGGGGGGTATTTTGGTAATCGTCAACACCTCCCACATCCCCTTTCCTGGGGTGATGCTGGCTCCTCCGGGCTGGGTCAAACACTGCCTGATGGAAGGGTGAAGCTGTAGGGGATGGGGCAGGCTGTGAGATGAATCCCTCAGCATCCTCTGAAGGGCAGTGGTATGTCACACTCGTACTCCCTCCCATCACTGTTGTCACACCAATGCTGGGTGCCATAAGCAGTATGACATAAGGAACTTAACTCCAGAAAGCAATTAATGCAACACGAGCTTTCAGGTTGCCTGTTTCAGTGCGCTACCCAACTAAGTGAAGTATATCAAAACAATTACTCTTTAAAATTCTACTGAAGGGCACAATGGACAAGCTATTCTCATAGAGTTCCTATATTTGTATAATTCTATAATCATTATACATCGAATTGTATGGTTAAACCATCTGTAAAACCAATATACATCTGTTGGTTGTCCTGTACTCCAGACTGTCATGTGTCCTGGAATGCAACATTACGCAGCAAAGCGAATGCCTGTATGTTTGTGAGGGTGCAACACAAGAACCCTGACAAAACCCCCAAAGAGCTTCCTCCGCTGCTTGATCTCTTGTTATGTCAGAAAGCACAAGCAAAACAAAAAAATACTCTTGCTCTAACTGCTTATGTGGTGGCATGAACAACAGAGACTGAAGAATACAACATCTTGTTGAGGCTACCTGCCCCTCGGTACTCTTTGCTCCTATCATATCTACACTCTAAAACAGGTCTGCAGAAAGTAGTCAGACACAGCTCAGTTCCTCTCGCCCACAGAGCTACTATGTCATTTGTGTGTGTGCAATGCGAATTGGTGAATAAGGCAACAGGGGAGTGTGGGTAATGGGGAGTGAAGACAGAACGTCTTGATGACGTGCTCTCCAAGATGTGAGTCAGAGTACGTGTGTTGTGTTTGCCTGCATGTGTGCTGGGGGATCATAAGATCAATGTGTACACACATACAGAACACCCCGACAGACAATTCGTCACACTTAAGCCACATTACACATGAAACGCACATGTCAAAGACTGATAAATCAAACACACACACACACACACACACCACAAAGAGACATTTACTATGTTTTGGTGGTGTTACCATCAATGTGCCCATTGTTAATTTGTGTAACTAATTATTATTTCAAGCTCAGTGATGATACTACAGTCAAGCCAAAAATGTCTTCCCCTCTAATTATCAGATTAATGATTTTCATCACAGTAGTTGTGGTCCTTGTAAGTGTTGCCTGCCTGGATGAAGGATGGGGCAAGAATTAATTGTCTCCAGGTTGAATTATTTTCACATTTTCAAATAATAAACTATACTATTATTTAAATTAATTTCCTTATATAAATGACACATCATTGTGAGTTGTTTTTCTTGAATCTTTATCAAACAAGGTAGATCAAGGTTTTCCCCAATTTAACATGCATGTTGAATTACTACACAAACTAAATTTCAAAGTTCAGGTGATGTAACAGTTATGCATATTTTGGAGCAAGCCCAACACTGTTTCCTACTGAAGCACTAGATGTGAAGAATCAAAGCGCTCTGGCTTTTGCCTTGAAGGATTTCACAGCTCAGTAAGCCCCAGTCTACTTGGATGAGGTAGGTGGAAGGCCATCATCAAAACAGCCCCCACCCACCCCCTCCTCAAGTCTAGGCTGCCCACCACTACCCCGAGGCACCACAGTGCCTCTTCCTTCCCACATCCAAGATGGTTACACAAACTGTCGTCTGAATCCTGCCACACAGAGCTTAGGGCAGACATCATTCAGCCTTTAACAGACTCTTCCCCCTAAAACTGGCTGGAAAGAGGCATCCATATGGGGTTCCATTTGTGCCAACATTACATCACATGCACACTGTCTTTGTCGACTGAACATGTGACAAAACATGTGTCTATGTCTATTCAACTTTGAACTGTACCTCAGTTGTGACAAAACTATTTTGACAATCAGACTGTCGATTGCTCACCTGACAAAACACTTGTCATTGTCAATTCAACTTCATAACTTCATGTGTTAGACCACTTGTTATTTGACTGTGTTATGAATTGTTGTGAGTTAGCTAGCCATATAGTAGGTCTTTCTAAGATTAAGCAGCAACCCAATATTACACCGGTAGGCTATAACTGATAACTGATCAATTCAAGATATTCACCAGGGGCAGAAGCACCCTGAGACCATTTAGCTGTTCAGGCTATTCAGCCGATACACAGTCATATTACACAGTCAGGCGACACATCTGGTCGACATGCACAACAAAATAGTAAAACGACAGGGGAGTGCAACAAGACGACAGAAGTACAGTTTAAAGCTGAATTGACACAGACAAATGTTTTGTCAGTCATGTGACATGTTTAAGCACAAATTTAACCTCATACATCCAGAGAGAGAGAGAGAGAGAAAGAGAGAGGTAAACATGTTGCATGCTAAGATTGTGTATATGCAAGAACGAGAGGAAGAAGTAGCGATTGACAGAAAAAAAAGGGAGCCAGTTTAACAAGCTTAATGTTAACTTAATTTGCTAAGATGTTTTGGCAATGCTGTGTAACCTCTGCAAAGAAAGTAAAGCAAACTAAATCAAATTTAAAAAATGAAAATCACAGAGGGAAAAGAGAGAGAGAGAGAGAAAGATTGCAATGGGGAGATTAAGACAAAGTCAGTAACATTTTGCCGTTACAACATGGCACTGTTATCTGTCATGCTAATAAAGCATCTTAAAATTGAATACAGATTCTGGAAATATGAGAGGCGAGGGAGGGATGGGGAATAATGACAGACAGATGAGGAAAAGAGAGTCAGGGGGAGAGAGAAGTTGGGCCTGTCACTGTAATCTTTCGTGTGGGCGACTGCTTTTATTCTCACTGCGGTAGTCTCAGACGCACATCGTCCGACTCATCGCACCATTTTAGTGCAAGTTTCGCAGAACATGAACATAATGTGTGAATAGGCGAGATAATTGAAGGTCTATGAGGGAATGTGAGAGGCAGACATGCTCGTGTTTGTCTCAGTGCACGAATGGATTTACATTTTCATCCAGGTGGTCCATTGTGCAAGACGCTCGCTGTGCCAGATAATATGGGAAAATCCCCCATAGAACCCTGAACAAGCCAAAGAACACCAAACAGTCTCACTAATTACTGGCCCATAGAGACAGTGGAAGTCAATGCGATCGAGCTGTGGCAAAAATAAGCACCAAGGGCTGCCATCCAGCTTAGATAATTCCTTCAAAAAGCATTTGTGTTTAAGAGTCTATTCATTTTCACTATTGGTCATGCAACCACTCAATACATTCAGTATTCAGTATACTACAAGTTTGGTCATAAATCATATCACACCTTTCTGAGTGCACATCTGAATGCACACTTGCACATACACACCAATGTCTGGCTCTCCTGTGGCTTTTCCATCACACTGTAAGCATTCTCCCCAAGTGCTTTCCTCCCGTATCACCAATGGGGCCAATTATTTCCTACAGAACCTATTTCCTAAGCTCAGTTTAGGTGACTTTGTGTGTCCATATGTGCACATGTGCATGCTTGCTGCTAAGCATGGGGGAGAGAGGCCAGAGAGAGTCTCTTGCAGGGTCAAGTCACATTAATTTCAAGATTTCCTCACTGTCAGCTTGCTGTTTTATCAGTCAGTGGTCGTCCTTTTCTGTAGGCAAGGTGACTGTCTGCTGTCAATCTCAGCTCCCGCTCACTTTGAGTGATTATATGTCTGTCAGGTCATGCTGGTAATTCTGTAGAAGCTGTGTTAAATAATAACAGAATAATCCTTGCATATGGCAGGAGCAGACACAGGAAAGGGGTTGTTTGTCACTGGATTCCCTTACAATCTACTGTTGAATGTACTATCCACTGTTTTCCCTGGTTTAGCAGAGGATGTTTGAAGGTTGTTTTATCAGCTCATATACATGATTTCTATCTCACACCTCCTCCATTGACTATGCCAACTCTGTACAAGCTGCTCTGTGCACCCATTCAACTAAGTGTCTGAGTGTCCCAGAACAGAAACTGGAACAGGGTTCAGTTCTCACCGGGGCCACCCACACATCTACATTTATACAACGTTTTCACTACTTAAAGCTGCACTATAGACATTTGCAAATTGGTGTTTTAATCTCTTAAGTGACGGTGACAAAAAATAGTTTGAACATTTTGAAAGAACTTAAATTGTTTTAATACTGAAGGCACCAAAGGGACAAGAGAGGTCAGGCAAGTATTTGCTTAGATTCTGTCTAGAAAATAGTTTATTGGTTTTTTTAGGCTTGGATTAGTCACTTCCTGTGCATGAAAAAGACTATAAAAACAACTTAATTCAAACAATGTGGTCAAACAAGCGGAAACTATGTCATCTCAGTTAGGAATAGGATGCTCTTATCGCTTGCTGCACTTCATTGGGTGAGTCGGTCGAGTGTTATGTTAGTTTGAGGACCCTGCATTTTGAACGTCAAACATGACGCAATGGTCATTTTTCTGTGTGCCAAATAATGATAGAATTTCACACCATGTGGATGACTGTGTTTCCCTCCAATCATGAAAGTCAGTCAAATTGGAGTTGCAGGGTTTTTATGTGACAAGAGCCTTATGCTAAAAAACTGATAGCTGTGTGCCAAGTCCCTCACAGCTATCGCAACTGGAGGCACTCATCAGCTTCTATCAGATATAACAATGGTTAATACTCCACTATGGTCTGCATTGCTTTAATATAACAATGGTGTTGGATCTCAAAGCATTCCTGTCATTACATTCATTACCACTGTTTTCTCATTCCCCCGAATGGTTTTCAGCCACAGGCATTGGATGTTGGCTGTGTTTGCTAAACTCCCCATGATGTCCAATGAAAGGATAATAGATGACATTGGTGCATTGATACCTGGGTCTCGTCAGCAGTTCCATCCTTTGGTTGTCCTTTCACTCGCTCACTATTGTTAGCTTTGTCTTTCTCTCTGTTGCTCAATGTTTGCATCCCTTGGTTCCTGCATTAATTTCTTTTTTCCTATCTTACCCTCTCTGTCTCTTTCTCAACATATATCCCTTCATACTGCACCGATAAAGAGATGAGATTGATAGTGGGTAACAATTAAGGTCTGACTGGTGGTGTGCTAAATGTTTCTACCCTGTGGGAAATGATCTATCGCTTCCTCAATAACATCTGACAGAGGCAGCTGTTTTGAACCCGCTCACAATGAAACGTCTGCCTGAGCCTCGGGCGTAACAAAAGGGGAAGCCAGAGGAATTCTTTTGAGTACAGACACACACACACACACACACACACACACACACACAAACAGGATGTGGGAATTTGACCATCCTCATCTATTTCGTCTCTGAGCGTCTATGCAAGACTACAGCTCTCTTTGAACAGGAATTTAGAATGTTGCAGTGGCTCTTACGTGCAACGCCACCAGATGTGGCCCTTCTCTGATCCAGTGAAACTTTGCACAGGACCTCTCCGAAGCACTGGCCGTATACAGCCTGCAGTCCTCAGTGTTGCAGTGTGGTTGAGACTGAGACAGTGGAAGCTGAGGATAAGGAGGCTGATTAACAACAAATGTCACCCTGCCACTCCCGTGCCACACGTCTCTGCAGCCTTTACCCTCCACCTCAGACACAATAATCGTATGAAATGACAGCCTGTCGAAAGATTACAGGCAACTCTGCAACAAAGAGGAAAATAAGAGAGATGTTATCAGCTGCTGTTGAAGGAGTTAATATGGGATTTGCCAGCCTGAGCATGAAGGTCCTATGGCTATAAATAAAAGCATTACAGGATAATGAGGCCACAAGTTTCCCAAAGCTTAATCGTTGTCTCTTGGACTGCCTGCCCCAGCATCCTCCATATTTCAGTCTGTCAATGTGGCCACACAGCCATAACCTTGACTGCCGTCTGCATTGCAGCGAATGGCTGGGAGAGAGAAGTGCCCCTGCCTGCCACCAGAGAGCTGTACTGCTGCAGCAGTACAGGACACCACTACTACACTCATCTCCCCTCCTCACCTTGTGCCACCCCCTCCTTCTACTCACCCCACCTTGACAACGGCGACAAACCATGTAATTCATAATTGATGCCAACAATTCTCATGACACAATCCTAAAAGAGGTTATATTTTTCCTCCTCTTATAGTATAGTATAGCTACACACACACACACACACACACACACACACACACACCACACACACACTTCATTGGAAAACCCACATATTATTGTAAAGGTACACACCTGCCTCCATGCGCAGCACACTCACTCTCCAAACGCCCACCATGTATGTATTTTTAAACATCCAGAGCTGAGAAGCTATTTAGATGCTGGAGGAGAGAAAGACAAGGAGGCTAAAATTGGCAAGCATTCAGTGAAGTCCAGTCACCTGTGTAGGTGTACAGGACTCTGTGTGGGTAGAAGAGCAGGCAAGCTTACTATAGCACAGTACACATGGAGCCTTTGGTAAAGGCTATTGCTTTTCCAAACCCCTGACTCTGCTCCGCGTTTGGCAAAAATAAGACTACATTTCTGAGCAGGCTTTTGATCAATGATGCATTTTCTCTCTGACACATTCCACGCCTGCGTCCGTGAAGCCCACTCAACTCTATAAATAATCCCAGTGAGCCTGATCCTTGGCTGGGCTCCTTCTGTCTCGTCAAGAGGCTGGCAAACCAACTCATGAACTGTTCCGGTGCCAGTGAAAAATAAAAACAACTCTGGTGTGGTATCTGCACCCGCTTATCTTTGATCTGCAGAAGGATCAGCCTTCTTACGCAGCTCCTTCCCTCTCGTTTTTTTTATTAGATAATCATTCTCAATTGCACTTAATTGGTTAAGCATACTTGGACCATGTCTTGAGGTAATGTTTTACATTACATCTCAAATGTCTTCATATTGCCAGTTGGTGAGTATATATGCTCCAGTTCTGCAGTTAAGTACAATTTTGAGGTACTTTATTACACTTTAGATTACTTTAAACTGCTACCCCACTGCATTTGTGAGGGACAATTTTTACTCTTATACATGTATTTCATAATAATATTTACAATAAAAATTAATAATATAAAAAACAATGAGCCTCTAAAATATGATACTCAAAAATATAAAAAAGTTCAAAGTAGCTCCACTTTGACCGGCTACAACACTAAAATGCTGCTTACACATTAACACATCAGTAATAATAAACCAAATATGTAATATATAATAATAGAGTTAACACTGCCAAGGGCAATTCTGCTTTTAAATAATGTATTTTTGTGACGTGTAACTGCAACTTTTGCTTAAAGGATACTTTTTAGGCAGATTAGCAATAACTAGAAAAAGCTGGGAGTGGAGCTCGGCTGAATGCTGCTGAGATGAATAACAGCTTCATTAGCTTTTTCTCTCAGTAGTTGAAGCAAATGTAGGACACAGGAGAAAGTGGGTGGGTTTCTGTAAATGCACAGTGAAGGGAGGGTGGAGGACACAGAAGCAGAGTGGTTCAATGTCCCCACTTTGCAGAAGAGCTTGGGGTGAAGGTGACCTTTGTGTTTGCCCAGAAAGCCTGACTGGCAGGACTGCAGTGAGGAGAATCAGGTCCAGCCTGTGGATTTGATACTAGTGATGGATCAGTAGAGAAAACACACTGGTGCAAAACTGGGGGTCTCTTCAGGAAGGAAGGAGGCAGCTGGCATGCAAGGGAAGAACAGGGAGAACAACGGTTCCTATTTTTAGGTTTGGCCTCACTCCTCTACTGAGAAGAGGGGGAGTTAGGATTCCCTGGGAGACAACTGAACAGCAGGAGGGGAGGTGAATCTGATGAGGATGCGTAAGAAAGCCACACTGATATCCAGGCCTCAATACAAGCTGACCCAGTTTCACCAAAAAGCCCTGGCCACCACATTAAACTGAACTCATCTCCCCTAGCAAGGACGGGCTTTTGTTGCTAAAGGTCACGAGGAGGTGTATGCGTCACCTACGATCAGTGTAATTTCTCATGCTGTCCCTTTGTCTATGGCAAGATTGTTATTCTCAGCACAGTGGAGATGCAGTAAGCCGAAAACAATCTTGTTGGCAACTTGATCCTCAGGAGTTGTATGGTATGAAAATTGATGTTTAAAGGGGATTTGGAACTCAATTTGCTACATTATTGTAAAAAGGAACAACTAGTGGAAAGATAAGTGTTTCAATCCTCTCCAGATTGGGTTCGTCTGGACCACCATCTCAGCGCACTTCTTCTGTCTTTTGGAAAAGAAGCATCAACTTTCAACCACTTTTTGGCTGGCTTTGTAACCAATTTGTGTTTGTATGAATTCTGACATGTATTGCAGCCTTAAAATAGATTACCTTATTACACTAGCCTATGTAGATCTACGTAGATCCCAAGTGCACACATAAACACTCCCACACAGCTTCAGAAAGAATCTGAAATCCGTATCAAACGGAGGAAGCACCTATAATGAGTTGGATAGCTGAGTGAAGCGCCGTTAGGCTATTTTGGTGCTCTGTTGTGTTATCTCTTCATGTGGTTGACTTTACAGTTCCCTGTGGAGCAGAAAAAAACCTTGTAAGCCTTCAACCAGCAGCTACAAAAGCAGCAGTTTCGGCAGCAGAGCCACATCAGTGTTTAAAGGAGGACCTGCCTTGGCTCTGCCTTCAGTCCCTGTCATTACCACTCTCTGTGGGCGCTCTAAGGCCTGGTTCCTGAAGACTGCCTGGAAGAGAACTTTTGCCACAACCAACAACACTTCAGTGATCACAACCCAGCTTCCCTGCACCCTTCTCCCATTCTCTACCAACATTTGTGTTAACACTCTTTAGAGATGGAATACAAAATCCAAAACAACATACAAACATAGATGAAGGCTTTATTTTAAAATGTAAAAACTATGCCCAAAGTCAAAGCATTACTCACATCTCTCCAAGGACAACAAAGGCTTTTGTTGGGCATTTGCTTAATTATGGAGAGTGTAGAGTGTGTATAAAAAGTGCAGTGTGGTACTCGATGTCCTTCAAAATGGAAAAATAAAAATCCCACTGCAGAGTGGCTGCTTTGACATACTAGGCTGGAGTGTGTGGGTGTGTTGCAAGGGCAAGCAGGGGGGATTTGGGGTCAGAACAGCTGTTGAGGGCTGGGGGGGGGGAGAGACACAACACAAAGCTCCATTAATTCAAATAAACAATTTCCTCCTGCAGTGACAACTCCTGCTCAAGCATGGCTTAGGGTTGGGTTTCGGCATGGAAGACCTAGTCATTCTTCTACCCAGAGAAATAATATATAATAAATAATAATTTATAATAATAAATATATCTGTGCTGTACGCTAACACACGTAGTGAATGAAACTCCGAGTCAGCTGTCAGCAGCATTTAAAGCCAGTCCACCGGACAATCACATGCAGTAGGAATCCTACAGGGCACTCCTCTCTCCCTCCATCTGCTATTGGCATTTCTTCTCCAGGTCCGAAGACTCATCAGAGCTAAATATGACCATCCTTTCGACCGTGTTTTTGTCATTTCCCTCTGCCTGTGCTGTTTACCAGAAGTTGTTCAATCACTGCAAGTGGCTCCTTTGTCACTTCCTGTACAAAGGACTTATTGTAATTTAACGTGCTGCATCCGTGAGCATCCTGGCTGATTTACTAGACTCATTATGGACAACAGCAACGCCAGCTCTGCACTGCTCCACTATACAGGCTTACTGTGCAGGAGGGACTTAACAGTATTGTAACACTGCAGCAAGGTGATAATTATACCACTGAAAGTTTTACTACATGTTTGCAGTGGATGAAAGGAGAAAGTATGTCAAGCCTTCTTCCATAGCTTTCATCTCCCCTTCCCTTTAGATCTCTGTTTGAATTGACAGGGCATCTGAAGGACAAAAGGTGTCATGCACACACACACACACACATCATAATGCAAATGCAGCTGATCTGTTCAAACATGGGGGAGATAAAAAAAAAAAAAAACAGCCAACTGTATAATAGTTTGATTGTCATCAGTGAGCAAACATAACATTGTGGCATGTGGGAAGAAGAGATTTTTCTCCCTTTCAAGAAAAATAAACAGCAAAAACAAAATACATATACATACATTTCATACAGTTTTTCACCAGAGAGTGGCAGAGAGTAGCTGCTAGCAAAACACTATCATAACACTGCATTCTATTGATTTCAGAAATGCCTCCTGAGAAGTGCCCACACCCTAACCAGCTCCATCTGCATGCTATCCTTCACAAACAGAGTGCGCAATGTTGATGTCAATCAAATCGCAGTAGACTATGTTTGAACCCAGATTACAATCAACAATTTCTGGTGTACAAGTAATTGAAATTCATCAGCAGTGACCTTTCTTCAGGGGAGCTAGGCATAGCCGCATCCAGCATTTTATTTTATTCACCCTGTCTGTGACAGATAACAGTGAAATTATGAGCAGGAAAAAGAAAACAAGACCCACCAAAATTTTACGCCCTTTTTGCATATCCTCCACACATTAATTAAATGATAATGTCAAAAAAAGAGGGAGATTCTGACATGATTTGCCAGGCTAATGGAGTTCAGAAGAGGTACAGCAGATATTCAAACTCAGGTGATGAATAAAAAAAGCTTTGTTAAATTTGATAACAGGTATATTCGCAGGCAGGATGTCGGAATGAATAGTTTTTATTTTAATTGCAAAGACATTTCAACCACATTTTGCAAGAGAGGAACAGTCAGATGACTTTATCTAACATGCTGTATGTGAGGGCCTTTTGTCTGTCTTACCCAGATTACAAGGTCATGCAAACAGAAGGTAACCTCGATATGGGGAATCCCTGCATATTGCTAAACACATCAAAGCCCATATTCCGACATCACAAGGGCCAGTGCAAAATACATGGTAACTGGCCATGAACCTTTAGGAAATTGTAGTTAGCAAAGTAAATGTTCAAGATTAAATAAAAGAGTGAATAGAGTGCTAATGTGCCCTTATACGTTTACTTGTCATGAGAAGAGAGACGCCTGCTGAGATAAGTGTTTTGTTGATTCTTTCCAGAAGAAGCTTAGCCTACTAATAACTAATAACATATTAACTAACATGAATGATGGCTCTGTTACATTTAGGGACAAAGACATAATTTTCCTGCAGCATCTACATTTTTCAGTTGTACACATAAATGCTTTCAGTGGTAATGTTATTATTACTTAAACCTGTGTTTAACAAGTCAAAATATCCACTGTCAGACACAGTATAATGAACATTGACAATGAAACATGAGGCTTTTTAAAAATGTACACAAAAATAAGTAATTGTTTAGTCTTTATGAGTATAATATATAGTAACAGCTAATAAGCAGTTCTGTATTTGATTATCAAGATAAGATAAGATTGCTCAGCTGAAGTCGAGGACGGCAGAATCTGCAATATACATACTTTGCTGATTTACAGTGCGGCTGTATCTTAGGTTATTTAGCAGCTAACCTGCTCTACTGCGGTGGTATTATCATCTGAAAGTGTTGCAGTGTTGAACTGCAGCAGTCGCAGCAAATATATTAATTGCACCACATGGCAAATGCAGTGCTACAGTAGGTGAGAATCTGTGCAAGAAGACATGAAAAACACTTATTTGTCACAGCAAGGCCGAGGGTCTTAATTATACACTTATTGTACAAACTGATTTTTTTGCCAAGGGAAAAATACAAATTTAGGGACTGATCCACTAACACTGTGCACATGGGGAGTTGCCTCTCCCTGAGATACACTAATAAACAGATCCAATAAAAATAATCATATCACATTGACTGTGAGAGAAACACATTATTGTGATTCCAGCCAAAGCAGCTTTGTCTGAGAGACTGATAAACCTTGTAAGAGGTTAAACATATTTGGTTTAAATTAGTAGCACATCAGTGCCCATCACTTTTAGAGCATACTCTATCACCAACAACTGGTTTCAGTTGAACATCCTGTTGCTAGTAGCAACCACTACTGGCACAGTTCCATAGCAGTTGTTGTTAACCTGACATTTTGTCAGATCTGTGACCGACCAAGTATTGACAAGCACCATTTATCTACTCCATTGTTGGAGCATTATTTATTCTAACTGTTTTGTCATTGTTGATTTGCAATTTCATAAAATTTGTTTTTCTGTGATCAGTTTACTGCCAACCAAGCAATTAATCATACTAGCTTTCTGAGGCTAATCGACTGCTAATACAAGATTGTGAGCTCATGTCATGTATTTTACTCTTTTTTTCTTTTTGCTCTTGTAGACTCTATGTGTATATTTACTAGATGTATTACTGTGTTGTACTTCCTGTGGGGAATTAATGTTTATCTTTAACTAATGATACTTTGTTTCTTTCTGGACTGAAGCACAATGCAACTAATCTGACAGCTAACTAGCCTTACACTCTGTGATACCTTGTCACTGTACTAATTTATTTCTACAGTATTGTTTGTCTAACTCCTGTTTACGGTATCTCATATTTTTCTGATTTGAAATCACCATTATTGATTTTGTTGTTCAATACTGTTTCACAGGTTCACAGTTGCCTCCAGTAAAAATTTCATAAGACCAACTCTGTATCATCAACCTTTATTGGATCTGTGTTTAGCTCGCTGCATAGCTGTGCACCTACATGCAGAGTAAAACCAGAAGAGCGGTGTTAATTCAACTTTATGCTCACCTTGGAGTCATTAATTTGTAGTTTCTGGTGCTGTTGAATTAAATGTTATGGTACTGAACGGTATTTTTTGTATTTTGTCGACCCTCACTGATATGAGTGAAGGTAGATTATATATTACATCAACTTTTAGCGACATAACAAACATAAAGTACTCTTATCACAGGCTGTATATATACAGTAGTATGTTTATGTGTTCATCCAGCATTCCAGCATTAATTTCAGATGTAAAGAGAAATGTGGTTAATAGAGCAGTCCGGTTGCCTAGCAACTCATCAATGCCTTTCATTGCTAATTTACACTCAAAGAAGGTCAGCAACTCAAGGACCAGCAGAGGAAGGAATGACTTCAATCTGACACAAAAGCACAAAGAGAGTGTAGAAATATGGTAACATACCCTGTTATGAACTCTTTATACTTTACCTTAGGATGTGGGACCTATGGATTCTTCGACACCCAACATCTACACTAACCAAGAAGCAACTAGTAGCTCAGTGTTCCAACATTCGCAAGTGGAAGCTGCTATCACAACTAGAGATTGAAGAGGTACAACATCAACAATGCTACGGCAAGGGGGAGCCAGGACAACAGGTCAGCGGGGAGATATCAACATCATCATCCCCACCCGAGGTTGGGCACCAAGCCCCAATAATAACAAGCCATGCTGAGAGGCTAAGATCTAGGTCT
>JAVQJD010025454.1:0-58879 GCA_036023655.1 Nannoperca australis | reverse complement strand
GGCTGCTGCTCGGGATTTAGCGGAGAGAAGGCCGGAGAGGTTGGACCCAACTGGTTTTATGTCACTGGGGTTGGGGGTGAGGTTCAGGGCCCGGCCCCCCCCCCCCCCCCGCTGCACGCCTCAGGGCAAAGACACAACTAGGCAGAGTCACATGACAAACACCAACTGACGAATCACAGCAGGAATGTTAAGTCTACCTCTGTTGCACAATGATACCTCTTCCAGAACCTCTGTTTGTTCTGCTATCTGAAGCGTCCCTGGTGACTCACAGCGTTTGATCAGGTGTATCTCTTCCTCTGCAACCTGATGAAATCCAGTTTTATCTGATCTGCTGCAGATTCCAGACGTGTAAAGACCCTCGACCCTCCTCCTGTCTCACATCCAGCTGGATTCCTCTCTGCATGTCCAGACCTGTCAGCTGTTCCTGGGTGGTGACTCCCCTCTCCCTTCTGTTATTGTGCAAACAACTAAATCCTTTGTGTCCGCTCCTCATTCAGACTGTTTGCTGTGACATAAAACCCTGCAAACAGAAGCCTGTCGTTAACTCAGAGCTGCTTTATGGTGACAGATGTTTTCCTTAACGTTAAATACCACAAACATTATATCAACCCATGAATTACTCTTCATCAAACTAGGAAGAGTCACACAAATCTTATCTACCTCAAACATCAAACTTCAGTTTGTTGAGAGGTCGGGGTGTGGCAGAAAAACTGCTCAGTTTGACGGAAAAAGAACCAGAATTCCAGTTTGACAGCTCATCCTCTAGATTTATGAGATATACGAGTCCATGTGTTGAAAGGTAGGGGGGTGGGGGACTGGTTGTCCTGTTGGAACAGGAAAGAGACAAACTGTTGACACAATGTTGGCACAACACTGTTTAAAATACTTTAATAATACAGAGAATCAAGACTTCTCTTCATTGGAACTGAAGGGAAAAACCAGGAAACATCAGACATCCCATCTTCATCTGCTGCACAAACAGCACTCAACCCCTGTTTGTATTTCTAGCAGATACTGGGGGGTAGAAACACGATTTGTTAATCTATGTTAAACTACTGCTCTTACTTTAGTGAAAACAATGCATCACGTGATTGTGCACTGTGCACTATTTTGAAACAGATGCTTTATTAAACATTTCTACCCATTTTCTACTATTAAAACATATTTTTGAGCAGCGTTGGTGCAGTTTGGAGTTACCTTCGGGGGCATTGTCGTGCTGGAACAAGCACAATCTGTCGATCCCAGCCCACATCCTGCTGGACGGCCACAAAGTGTAACATTAGCTTGTTGAACCGAGAGCTCAGACCAGGAAACACAGACCCGGACCACATTGTGCACAATTTAACCGACATAATGGACATTTAGCTGAACATTTTCTCTGACTTTTCTCCTACCTCGCCCCCCAGTGGTGGAATCATCTCCCCACATCCGTCAGACAATCAACCTGTTTGACCACTTTCTAAAAAAGACTAATTTGTTCCGGGAATACAACAAATGTGACACATCGGCTCTATAAAGTTCAGCATCGTGTGATATATTCGAATTGTTGTTTAGCTTAATTGGACTGTGATTGATGAATGGACGTAATCGGTTTCTGAATTTAAAGCTCTTTTTCGTTTTTGCCACTGGCAGCGATGTACTTACCTACAGCACCTGTGATTCATCACCAGCCTCATATTATTTGATTCGACATCTTGTTGTTTTCGCCCAAGATTCTATGCACTTTATGTAAAGCTCTTATTTGGAAGTCGCTTTGGATAAAAGCGTCTGCTAAATGCCTAAATCTAATGTAATGTAACCATCATTAAAAATGTCAAATCATTAAACGCTGCAGTTCTCCATAACATTTGAGTTATACATCAGTCATTGTGCACTGATTGTCCTTTTTTTTTTATATCAGTGGATGATAAAATGGCAGGATAGATGCTAACCAATACCTGTGCACCAGTTAAAAGATGTGCAGTAATTCAAATTATTATTCACATGCCTGCAACTTGGCAGCTAAATTATATTATTATATTTAACTTTTAACAGTAGGATCCCTGGAGCTGTAGGATGAATATAGGCGAGTGGAAAAAGCCAAACTTGCCCCTCATTACTACACTAACACTGCTAAGGTGGTCTTGAACAAGATCTTAAACCACCCAGGACTCTACGCCAGGAAGTACAGTGAAAAATGTTCAAGTAACAGAGTTTATTAGCAATGTGCTGCATACATATTTATACTACGTGTGCACGCTCCTTCTCCTTGTGTGCACTTGTGATGTGAAAACCGGGAACTATTGAAGTGGGAGACTAATATCTAGTGAAAGAGTAAAAACATTAATCAGACAGAACTCACTATGAGTGGCACATTGTGGACTGTGCAACTTGTAGTTTTTGAGCCAGGGACAGACACACCAGCACCAGCCACACCTCACATCAGTAAACAAGGAGGAGACACTGGCTAAATCTACAGCTGTCCAGGTGCATTATCCACAACCTCGATGAGCATTAGTATACTATTATAACATGAAATACAAGTATAATAAAATAGTATCATGTTGGTATATTTATTATAATTAAAATAAGTTACTGTGGGCCTATAACCTACAACTAGCATGTTATTTCCACTTGGTCAATACATTGTTTAAGAAATGCATAACACTTAATTTAAATGTTTGTAGGTTTTGCTAAGTACTAACTTCCAATATAAAATCTAACTTGTCAAACGTATTGTTCATGCATAACAATAAGGTCGTGTGTGGTTAAGGGCCTTGAACATTGTAGTACAGCATTACTGTAACTTAAACTACCCTGGATTCTGGGTGGAAAAGTAACTTTTTAAAATGTATTTATTTATTTTTTTTGTTTGTTTTGTCCACCAGCCAAATGGCTTGTGAATGTTCAAATTTCATCAGCCACTCAAGAGATTACCATTGTGTTTTTTGGCTTGTGAGTAAAGCAAATCTACCTGCCGCTTGCTTATTTTACCAGCATTTGGCTGGTGTTAAGTTTGTGCCCTGCCTGATTTAGTAAAGGCTGACACATCAATTAGACTAGAGAGAAACTCCCCGTTTGATAAGTCTTGTTAGAAGGAAGCTTCACCAACAGTGTGAGGACTGCTTCCTCAGCCGTGATCGGTTTCTATGCTGATGAGCGCGTCTGCGTCATTCAGATCACCATGACTTCTTTTTCCACACCAGCTCACTACCACAGCTCGCTGACTGGTTCTGGAGCTGTATGTGGGCAGGAAACAGGTGGTGAGGAGTGAGGGCCATTGGAGAGAAGGCTACTGTGTAAGCCATGTAAGTTGTCCTGCTGTCTCGTCAGACCCCACACTATCGTTCTTGGATCAGTTTGCTGTGTGTGTGCGCGCCTGCATGCGTTGACTTGTTTTTCTCTAGGGCTGATCATTTGGAAGCATTGCACCCTGCTGTCACTATAATGAATCAGTGGATCATTGCACGTGCAAGTTAGCTCAAAAAGTCCCTGTTTCATCTGTATTTTGTTGCCATGGTTATATTGTCATGGGTCCACTTTGGATTATAAGTAGTTCATTAATTTACTGTTCATCTAGTTTTCATTAGTAAATAAATTGATACGCTGTAATGTGTTTTGTTTTTTTTACTAGGTAAGCTTTCCTAATGAAATCGATACCTTAGGGGTCCGTGCTGCCTTCAGAGCGGTGCTGTTGTTGCTTGCTGCGCTGCAGTTCATTTATTCATTTCATCAGAGTGAGAATTCACAAGGCTCCAAGGATCACATTCATTTCACAACTTTGGTGCTATTCAAACCCACCCTGCACCACTCCAACACTCCTTCCATTGTCAAACATTCCCTTCACTGCTCATTTCAGTGCATAATTATCAAGATAACACCCCATGCTGAATTGCGTGCTTGTGTGTGTAAAATAAAATTAAAAAAAAGAGTGAGTTGAGACCGGCAGTTCATATTTATCAGTGAGGATGTCTCATTCACTATATTAACAAACCTGTTTTGTAATTTGTTTTAAAAATTGTTACTGTCAAAGGCTGAAGAATGACTTGATTTCTGAAGTGCATTTAATGTACTGATTTCTGCTAATCTTTTCAACTCACTGACCTTTAACAATAGCCTTGTGGCCACAAAAAGGCCAAACTAAGTGCGTGTACACCCACACACACACACACAATGAATTATTATAAGATTACATTTTCATTGTTAGTGGAAGACTGTGTTGAGTTGCATTGGAAATGCCTGTACTGTATTGTTTTCACATAACTTTACATTTGGAGCACCAAACATTTATTTTGGGGTTCGATGGCCTCAAAGGCCAAAATTATTAGCGTCTATCCCTGCAACTAGCCCACGTTTTGCCAGGACAATCTTGAAGACTCTGCAGTCTTAATTACTACTCCACTACACTTAAGGAAGGTAAAGGAAAAGCAGCCAGTGCTTTGAGGGCTTTACTTAACAGATGGAGTTTTAGAGTAGTCCACAGGGAGTAATATTGGCACTGACGCTGCAGCAGTGTCACACTGCTCTCCGGGCTGCAGTGTTGATCACAACACTAGGGAGTACTGAAGCACCTTTTTGCTGCGGCTTAAGTTTCTCTTTGTGCACCCCACGGAATTGTTGCTTCAATACTTCCCTGGCCGGATCACCAAATTAAACTTGCCAATGACGGGCAGGGGACACTGCCTTTTTATTCTTTGAAGAAGAGGGGTATTAAAATTGAACATCATCAGGATTGCAGAGGCTCATGAATATTCAAGAGGAGATGTCCTCCCTTTTCTTTCTTGCTCCTTTTTTATTCATTCCTTTATCTCTTTTTGTCAATGTCCTCTTATTTTGAAATGCTTCATCTTGGCTTGATTTTGAACTGAACCCAAACCAGTGCAGTGTTTTCTCAAAGCATCCACTGGCACTGTAGTGACACTTTAATATGTATAATGCAAAACAGTATGCCAAACTTATTCCTCTATCATTAAGATGCTTCGCCACCATTTGTGAACAATAGATGGCAGAGCCTCTTAACTGACCCACGTGCAAAGACCTTCTCGTGTGTCTTGGCGTTGCCCTGATCCAACCTTTTGCATCATTTCTCAACAGGAAATAACCAGACCTTCACCGTGTGACCTGTTGACTCGGCAGAGATGCACTTTTCTCAAGACACCTGCGCTCAGATGGATTAGGAGGTTAGCTTCCAATCCCACTCTGCTTATCCACCTTCATTACATACTTCAGCACTGTCTTCATTGTAGTTTTAGCTGCTTTTGCGTCTATAATCAAAGCCATGCATTGTGTTAGACGATACTGGTGGGATGGAAGGATGACTGTCTGTTCATTCAGCAAAGACTGAATACATGGTGACCCCAGCAAGTGTGTGATATGCCTTTTTGTCTGAAAATGATAAAGTATCCCACTGGTGATGAGAAGTGGTTGATTGTTAGAGAGTGAAGACAGACTGACTGGCTGACTTCAATGATCTGCCTCACATTCTGTAACCCAGCTGTGGAAACCTGAGCAGACTGGTTTGGGCGTACCTCCAGGCACAGGGAAACTGATCCAAGGTGGCTGCTAAATATTTCAACAGGTCCTAACCCAAAAGCAGCTGATATGTACTACAGGCTTTGAGTTTTGGCTAAGGTTTCATCCTGCGGAGGCCTATGTCACCAACCTAATTGCTACAGAACACTTCCCAATTATAATACAGCATGACCCGGGTGCAGCTAACCCACGTCTTTGTATTTGTGTGAGGAATAAAGCTACAGAATCATGTCTTTGCTAAAAGTCAATATTTATCAACTGAAGTATCTGCACTTGCAGACAAGATTAGACAAAATATATATTCTATGGCTGCAACTAATGATTATTTTGATTATTGATTCATCTGCTGATTAATTTAACGATTAATCTTTAGACACAATGAAAAATGACAAACGATTAGTTTCACAATAATCAAAATAGTCCTTTCCATATAATTTCCTTTCGATTGACTAATCCATTAATTGACCGATTGCAGCTCTAATATAGTATTAAAAGTCAAACATTACAGTAAAAACTGTTGCAACATACAAAGCAAGAGACCAGCAGAAAGCTCTCACTGACACAAGAGATTAACTTTTCTGGAACCTTCAGAACGATTGATTGAGGTGAAGCTAAGCAATTGAAACTAGCCTGACCAGGACCAGATTAGTCTGGAGGGATACGTTTCCATGGTAACTTGTCTCAGACTTATTTAAACCCCCCCATTCATGAAACAGAATTTCCCCAAAAAATTGCCCGAAATGGGACTAATTTAACTGACAATCCTGTTTAATGAAACTCTCCTCTAGACAGTTGCATATTGACAGCATCAGATGTTCTCTTAGAAGTGAGTGAGTGAATGTGTTGAGCCATACATGTTATATTTTTTTGATTTGTCTACTACAAAATCAGTAAAAAGAGATCCAGCCAACACCACCATGCAGCAGCAGCTCTTGTCTCTGCATGCTTGCACTATATAGATACGGCAGCCATACGGCTGGAATTTCCCTATCAGGAAACAGCCAGTTAAGGTGAACTCACTGAGCCCTGTCTGTCAGTCTCCTTATTGTCCTCGCTAATAAACTGGAGCACATGCAATGGATCTTTCCGCTATCATGATAACCAGAGAAGTGTCAGATTGTGTCCAGTATAGTTGGATGTTAACTGTCAAACAATGACATTGTCGGAAAAAAAAAATTCTGACTTAATGCTGCTCAACTTGTACCATTTATGCATTCTAACTTCTAATCACATCAGTGACTGTTGGTCAGGGCTTACGTGTGTGGAAGCTTATGAAAGCATAACAAAGATGCGAGTCAACGCTGAATGAGTAGCTCATCCTGCCAGTTTTCCAGTCTCACTCCGCAGCTATGTTCAAACAGTAGACTTTTATGGCTTCACCAGACTAATGAAGACAAACTGTTTTCCCGGTTTTTGTAAATGGCGAGGACAAAATGATGTGTGTGTGTGTGGAAGCTATTTAAAAAAACAAAACAATTTAATGGCTGCAACTAATTATAAACTGACTATTTTCATGATTGATTATTTTCTGGATTAATGGTTTGGGCTGTAAATCATCCAAAGATTGTGAGAAATGTCCACAACATTCCAGAGCCCATTGTGAAATAATTAAAATATTCAAATTTCTGTAATACAAGACTAAGACGAGCAACAAATTCTTAAATTTGAGAACCAGGAACAGATGTTTGGCAGTTTTTTGTTTGAGAAATCATTTAAACAAAGTGATTATTGAAATAGTGACTGATTAAATTAGTCTATAATCAACTGATTGTTGCAGCTGCAAATACATGTGATTCTCATTCTTGCACCCAGCAAAGCGTGTTATGAGGGTGAGTGGTGGGCACTGTGAAAGCTGCGAATTGAGCAATGAATCTCTATACTGGCCCGTCATGATCACATTAATCTTCACATAGTTTAGATTACAATATGGAAGCACCTTGAGTCATAGCCAAATTATAATAATTATCAAACAGTTCCATCTATACTCTCTACCCATCTGGTCCCGTTACAGGCCAAAGGAGGCCTGCAGCATATCCCAGGGTGCACTGGGCTAAAGGTAGGGACACAATGGATAAGTCACTAAAGAAACACACAGACAAGCAAATGCCTATCAGCAGTTTGGAGTTCAACTTCAACTCACCTGCTTGTCTTTGGACTGTTCGGGTTAGTAGTCGCAAACGCACAGAGCATGTGACTCCACTAGGGCTGCAACAACGAATCAATAACAGTCGATTACAAAAAGCGTTGGCAACGAATGTCCTTATCGATTCGTTGGATCTGCGTCGTTACACGCTGTGTCGCGGAGAGCTGGCTGCATCACTTAAAAAAAAACATTCGAAAAATGGCGGGGACAGAGAAAAGCCTTCAACAGCGTGGGAGCACTTTACTTTAAATAACAGTAAAAAGTATGTAACCTGCAAACTCTGTAACAATGAACCTCCATGGCACGGGAGCACCACGGTCATGTTAGCATGTGGACATGCTAACATTTTAGCATTGAAATGCAAAGTTACTACTGTATGTCCTCCTTCCCCCTGCCCCCCCCCCCCCAATCAATGGGTCTGTGTGTGGAAGTCGGTCTCGACCTGCTCCATGCGATGGAGTGCCCTGAGATAACTTTATGATATGGCGCTATATAAAGAAAATTGAATTGAAAGTTCGTTTAGAAAGAGTGACTGTGCGCGAGAAAGTGTCACTGCACAAACAATCTACCTTCATAGTCCATGGCCTGTTGTTAAAGCTATTTGATGTAACAAAGCCTGTTAACACTTAATTTATTATTATTATGTATAACAGGTTACACATTGTTTTTGATTTACATTTTTATAATTTATTATTATTTATAACAGCTCAGGTCCATTCCAAGTCCTAAAAATAATGTTTTGGGGCAAATTAAACATATCTTAACATGCTGTATAGCTTATATTTAAGTTGTTAGGAAGAACAGTGTTTTTGGAATAAACGTTTTTATTTTTTTTATCAGATTCATCAATTAATCGTAGAAATAATCGACAGATTAATCGATTATCATAATAGTTGTTAGTTGAAGCCCTAGACACCACACAGAAAGGCCCCAAAGTGTGGGTGAAAGTGCTCAGCAGCAAAGCCATCCTAATGTTGAGGTATTAAATTCAAAATATTGGCATATGTTAATATCATTGAACTCTGTGTTTTATGATTTAATTTTATTTACTGGCTTGCAGGGTAACATAAATGCTTATTTACTGATCATACCTCTCCACCAAAATATTTCTGTCTTTTCTCGATTCCTTGGGAGACATTACCATAGAGACAGGTTTATCTTTTCTGTCTCTGGTGTTTGGATTGTGTGAGTGAGAGAACTGGATTATCACAGAGGGTTAGCTTTGGCTCCTACTTCCAACACGTGGTTGCCAACAGATTCTTCTCCTGGGTAAACGGAGACATGAAGATGGCCACTCATCCTCGGGTACTGGGTGTGTCTTTGTCTGAGGAGCAGGAAGTCATTTGGACAAATGGGTCTATTATTGACTAGCCCACTACCTTGGCTGACTAGACCCTTTGATCTGCACATTGTAGAGTCATCCATCTACTTAATGGGGGATGAAAGGAAAGTGGTTTTGTTTTTAATCAGAAGGCAATTTATATGCTGTATTCTTTCCAAAAAGATTTAACTGTACTGTGTAGTATGTTTTACTCTGGTGTTCTTAAATGTCCACTCTCCTATATTTCATGTTCATTCTGACCCATCTTCCTCACTTTTTTTTTTGTTTTTTTTGTTGCCAGTTTTTCCAATCCTGTTTTGTCCCTCAACTGCCCTCTTAGTTCATGGTGTTACAGTTAATGTACAGTCAATATTTGTTTCCTTGTAATAATTTCTCTAAATGACAGAACACATAGGATGCCTATTGAGTGCAGTTCTAACCCAGCCTTTCTGATCCCTGCATGAGGTCATCCAGCTTCTCGCTGCACTCCTGTCAATACACCCGACCACGTCAAAACAACGTAGTCCTGCAGCAGCAGCCTCCAGCGTGGGTGGGTGTTGTTCAATCTGTTATGAATGTGATGAGTGTGCATTTTTATGTACAGTGAAAACTCCAGTGTGGTTTTCTTGCTTGAGTTAATTAGAGCCAAGCCATATTGCGTTATTATATGCGGAATTTAGCATAAAACACTCTTCAGACTGAAGCATGCAGAGAGGGATGCTGGTCTGCATTTCTGTGTGTGTGTGTGTGTGTGTGGGGGGGGGTTACGTGAGAGGAGGGCTCTCTTGTCTCCCAGGGGAGAAAGATGAGAAGGAGAAAAGCAACGATACATAGGTGGAGAGCGGGGGATGGTGTTGGAGCCGAGGAGAGAGGACGAGAGAAGGCTTGGGTGGGATACCTTGTATTAACTGAGCTTATCGTACATGCACATCTTAATATCAAAAAGCCACACTGAATTATTTTCTGGGCCTGACTTGGTGAAATCAACCACAACACATTTCTAAAGGCACAAAACACAATTCAGAACAAGAACCCCGGGATGTATCTGTTAGATTTTAGGTGGCGTGGCATGTCTTCTGGTTACACCCTCAGGCCACTTAACATGTTTTGTCTTTTAGCCTTTTTTGATCATATGTCCTTTTTAAAAATGCACAGATTTGAATGTCCTCATTAAGATGAATAGCAAATGTCTGAACTACACAAACCCCAATTCCCCAAACATATTTGAATCGCTGAATTCAGTGTTTGAATGGGTGCACATAAAACCAATGTCAAACTGAGGCAAAGGTGTATCAGCTCAACTATTTCCACTTAAGTAAACATTTCCCCAACTTAAAGTACTGCAAACAAATAAACCGAGTGAGAAGCAGAAGGAATTGATGTCTAGAGAGAAATGGCTGGAGCATGAGTTCCCAGTAAATGTAGAAATCATTCTGTCTGAGTTGTCATGTGAAGTCTGCTTGTTGTCTCAGTAAACGTCTATACAGTCAGTCGGGAGAAGTCCACAGGCTGCAAAACGACTCCAGAGATCGAAATGAGAAAATGACTCCCTTAATGTTGTAGCTGAATGCAGCTGAGGAGAGTCTGACTTACTTCACAGCTTGATTAAGTCAATATTGCGGTTCTTGTTCTGTATTGTGACATAGTGAGCTTTGATAAATCATTGAAAGCTCTATTATTTTCTCCCTGATCTAATGTGTGTTATTTGCATCCTCTAGAACCACTATGCACCCGTCACCTCCTTATATGGCCGAGTCGGCACATGCTAGATTTTGGACTTGGATTTACAAATAATGTTTGGACGTCTATCCTTTGCTGTATTCAAAGGGCTGCTGCTTTTGTCCAACACTCCTTTCTCCATTGGCTCTCTTACCTCTGTCCAGCTCAACAGAGCAAAGTGGAAATGAGCTGTTCATCTGCAAATGTGGGAGAACTTGCTGTGTTTCTTCACATTTCTTTCCACCGTCTTGTGGAGGGCCACAGTCAGTGCGCGTGTGTGTGTGTGTGTGTGTGTGTGTTTTTGTACTGCTTGGGATCGACTTTGAGCATGCTCCACGCTAAGCCCTCCCCTTCTCCCTCCCTCTCTTCCCCCGTCCCTCCAGCAGCTGTTTTCCTGTCTGAGCTGGGAACTGGAGCCAAGCTGTTTTTTCCCCCCATCCTCGCGTCACAAGCAGGAACTCACCGACTTACTGACATACACAAACACGCACTCTTTTTGTCTGTCTCTGCCCTGTCCCACACTCGTCTGGCTGTTGCCTGTGTGCTGACCTCATTTTGGACTACAGACTGAGGAGCAAGTATTCCCACTCCTCTACTGGGCTGTGATTGCGTGTTCACATTGCTGTGTGAGAGCCGCCTGACTGTTCGGAGAAATGCTTTCATGGTAAGACGTCTCTTCTCACAAGCCACTTATGTCTTTTGACCTCTTGTTTGGGCTTCTTTCAGTCCGTGACATTTTCTCTGGTTTCTTGTTTCTCTATTGGCGAGAGATTGGTCAGCCCAACAACAGTTTCCAAAAGTCTTTGTGGCTGTCCTACAGCGTTCTCTGGGTTTCTGCGTGTCCCAGAAAGGTCTAGGAACAAATGAAATTAAACATCAGAGGTGCAGCATGTCTAAAATTAAATTGTATGTGACGTTCATTTGTTTGTTTTAAAAAGGTTTTGGTCTTTGATGGAGCTGTTACCGTAGGGATATTTCTTTTTTTATTTTTTTATTTAGAGATGTCTCTTTAGGTCAATTTAGTTTATGTCCACTTTAAGGTCTGCTTTTGACACATTAACTTGTTAAATGTTTAATGTTTGGGTCTGCGTGTTAAAAGGAAGAACTCTGTCCATCCTCCCTGCCTTCCCCAGCATGGCTACAGATGCTAGCACGGGACGTTTCTCACACATGAGTGAATGAGAGGTGGGAGAGTGAGACACGATTGAAGACTTTCTGGATTGTGTTACACTGCTGTTACACTGGACCAGTTCAGTCCTGGCTCATAATTACACCTGGAAGAACCTGCGAGTGTGAGCTGATTAGGTGTACGCCTAATATGAGCGGTTGGATTTAACGTGCCTCAGAGTCTCGGTTATGCTACATTGGAAAAGTATCTGATTAAAGCAAAGTTTGGGATGTTAAAACATTGGTAAGAGTAGTTTCACCCAGAGGAAATGAAATCCTGTGCCTTTTCTCATACTCAACTAAACATAAAGTGACCTGTGCAGCTGTAGCTTATCTCTGTGGGCCAGAATCTCTCATCTTCCTGTCTTTTCATCCGCTTCCAAAGGTAATGCTGCCTCACGGTCCTCCTGATACACTGGGGGCGCATATATTTTTAAAAACAATCTTTCAAGTGCATGTCCCACTGTGTGAGATGGGTCTAACAAAAGCTGGGTGGCACACAGATTTAATGTATGTCGGGTGCGAAAAAGCCTGGCGAATCATACCGCTGCCGTGGTGTAAACGGAGAAATCAACTTGCATACATCTACACCACTTACATTTTGAAAATAAAAGTTATTCTGATTGGACTGCTTTCGTAACGTGGGTGACAGCAGCAGGGACATTGGGGGGTTTTAGCCCTGAATTTCGAATGTTGTCAGAATTTCTACGGCCGACGTATTAAATCAGCCGTCGGAGGACCTTTCTCACCAGGACCAAAGATTTCACCTTGTTTATCTCACAATTGTCTGGGACGGAGTGTGGAGGGGCCTTAAGTCGACCTCAAAGGCTGACTGACTGCTTTGCATCTCCTTTCACTGCCTCACCTCTGCTGTTTAAAAGTCTCACAGAACACACTTCACCATCTTCAGCTAGTTATCACTGGCATGCACGTACATCCTGTGCCAGTGCAAGATGATAAAACATGCAAATTTGTGGTCCTAATAAATAAACTGAAGACCCAACATTGCAGAAAAACATTTCCACACAACTGTGAATCTAAAATGGCATAACAGTCTTGTTATGCTCAGAATATAAATTAGAAATATATCTGTTTAAAGGTTTTGTTTAGCGTTGCGTTTTTTTGCTTGTAGAAGGAAAGAGGCAACATGTGGAATCCTGAGAAAGAGCACGAGCATTGAAATGCATTGCATATCTTGTCAGAATTCAACCACTATTAATGTTACCTATTTTGGATTATACTCTGGGCTGCGTTAGCTGTCCTTTCCCCCCACCAGTGTTTTTTCTTTACATCAATGCTTAAATCTGTTATTATCCTCGATAGCTGTTGACCACAAACAATTCACATTTCCACTTTTCACTTAACTCATCTCATCACCTATGTTTGTGTTTTCCTTTTGTCAATAAATCAATACGACAAATAATGAAATAATGGACCCTGACAAAGGAAAATGTATCCAACCCGGTGAGAGGGAGTGTAAAGGTCCCACTTATGTCCAGTGTGCATACATATGCAAACTGTCTGTCCGCCCATTTCTTTATCCCTTTAATGAATACTAAGCTAGCCTATCAGTTTGTCATTGACCAACTGATCCAAGTGTGTATGCGTACATGCTCATACACATGTCGTCATTGCCCCTAGCTGATGTTATGCTGGTGTGCTGATAAGAGTGTGCACGTGTTTGACTGAGTGATAACTTCAAAGTCCCGGCATTACGTGTGTGTGTGTGTGTGTGTGTGTGTGTGTGTGTGTGTTTTAAGACTGCCTGTGTTTGATATGCTAACAATGGCTGTCACGCTACCAGCGGCTTTCTTCATGTCACTGCCTCCCTTGCTCAAGATAACAAGTTTGTGCTGTGGATTCTGGTCAAGTTGCATCTTAAACAGTCCAGCTGCTCCTCACACCCCATCTCTCTTTCGCCCAGAACCGAAGATCACCGGGCTGATTATTTAGATGGAGATGAAGCAGAGATTGTTCTTGGTTTGTGGCCAGTGTAATCCGAAGAGGCGTCCGCTTAGACAGCACAGCTCCTCTTCTTTTCTTGCACTTTCCCCCACCACCACCTGTCACTCACCGGCCCTATCAGTGTTTCTCCCCTGTCATCAATTCTCATCTCGTCCCTTGTTGATGCATCTCCTTCACTCACTCCTCATCAACTCTGACCTTCTTCACAGCCAGCTTTTATTCTGTCCTTTCACTAACCTTTTTAATATTACACTTCATCCACATCCCCTTACCCTCCACTCCCTGCACCATACAGTGAAAAGGAGAGGCTGTTTCTCTTACAGAACATGTATATTGTAAGTACTGAATGTGATGTACATGTTAAATGCTCGGCTGTAGCTATGGACACAATGGTAAGAGTTGATGATGGTGTGTTCATTGGTAACCAAAGTATTTTGAAGGTCTCCTGTTTCAGTCTCTCGCTGTCTTCCCAGTGCTCATTTAAAATAAACTACTGGTTGCTTTGTTTTGGCTGCCAATCTGAGCACACGCACTGTAGTTTTATTTGAACTCTCCCACTTGCAACTGCTATTTGTTTTGTAGGTATTGTATTTGTTTTCATTGTGAAACCAGCATAACTGGTGTCATGACAGCTGTAAGGCTTGCCAAGTGTGCACAGTTTTCAGGAAATCATCAAACACCTGGAGGGTTTCCTCAGCCGTTCATTGTGGAAATTGCTTCTCCCTGAGCTGAGAAACCTGAACATTTTGTAAGTTGATATGTGTAATAAACTTTGTTATACAGGCCATACATTGAATGTGATTCCTAATGTATTGATCCACAAAATGTGAGCACTGTCAAGATTTGTTGGACTGAAAGTGAAGTGAGAGTGCTGGAGTGATCTTGACCTACCCATTGTTAGTTCTGGCAATTATTCACCAGCATGTCACAATATCAGGGTAAAAAAAGCCTCCCTTTTTAAAGCTTTTTCTTTGCACAGGAGGGCACAGGCTGGTACTGCTGGTCAAGCCACTGGGGTGAAGTGGATTTTGAAGTTTGATATTCACCAGCTTTTAGATGTCAGCTGCTCCATGTGGATGGCATCAAATATTCCCAAACGGTTTTTATAGAGAGGCTGACAGGACCACTTCTCTGCCTCTCTTGTGTAGCTCTCAAAAACACCCTCTGGCTCCAGGATCTAACAGAATTTAGACTTAATCTTTTAGAGAAAAAAAACATAAAATAAAACTAAACGTGTTTTTTTTTATTATAGGTTGTTAAGGGCAGACAGGCTGACTTTAATAACATTTTATTTATCGTTTTCTGTGGTTAAGCCTAATTAATTCTGTTGAAGTGCTGCTGGCTTTTGTGTTTGAACCCTTCATGAGACACAGGCAGACAAGTGTGGAACATCTCATTTCCTCATTGAAACTGTTGTACGTGACCAGTGACCACCACTGTCACACGCCCAATAGACATACTTAAAAAAACGTTTGTAATGTACCAAATTGACAGACTTCAAATTTAGAAGCAGATTTGGCTCCTGTGGTTGAATTGCAGACATCTGTGTATGTCACAGTATGTATTGGAGATTAATTGGTCCCTGTGAATCTGGAATGCTATCTGAAACATAAAAAATGTTCCTCCATTTCTCATCACATTTTCTCTTTCTGCTCCTTCACAGTCCCATGAATCATTTCTCTCTGGCTTGTTTCCTATTGGTTTGGCCCTGTGTTTTCCCCCCCTGACGCTTAATGCATGAGGAATTCCCAGAAAAGTGTTTGCATGAGCATTAAGGGCTTGTATTTGTTATTTATGTTCCACATACACATTCGCAAATGTCAACTGGTTGTTGATGGCCGCTGTGTGATAAATATTCCTCTCGTTTGTCACCAAATGGCTCAGTGCGTCATGTCTGGTGGTATAAATGAATTAAGATGGAAATGCAGAGCGTATAACTTTTCATGGGTTGTGGTCATGAGATAGTGTTCTGCAAAAAGACTTTGCCTGCCTGCAGGTGTGTACAGTATGTTGAATCGTTGCCCTTGTGTGTTGTTGTCAAAGCTGTTGCCCATTTATCAAGTTGTAGTATCCTTGTTGGTTCCATTTTCTTTTCTTGATCTTGCATGTCCTGTCGCCTCCACAATTTCCAAAGTATTTACTTAGTAATATGTGAACAGACACTGTAAACATAAAATCAAGATGTGTGCCAAGTTTGCCTGCTCCTCTTTGTAATCACAAGCTGAAATCATTCATGCGTGGCTTTTGTTAAAAAATGAGATTCCAATAATGTAACGGTCAGCAGTCTTTTGAAATGCAGGCAACCTTGTCTCATGCTGTGCAGACCTGATGGGCTCTGTATGGTTGCAGGAGCTTATCGCGTTACAGTTGTTGACTTTAACTTTTAACAAGTTGCATTTCAAAGTGAAAAATGTACAAATATTATCTTGTTTTGATCCCTTCATCTCTCCATCGGTTCAGTCTATCCTGTGCACACGCACAACAACTGTGTGTGTGTCCGTCTGATTCAAGCCTCCCCCGTTACTGTTCTGTACTTTCCCTGGAAGAATCATGTGGAGTCCTTTCCTGGGGTCTATTAGGGGAGTGAGAAAAACATTTGAGGGGATTGCACATAGGAGAGTGAGAAAGAGGATCACAACATCACATTTGAAACAGCTTCTCTTGACTTGCTCATATAGGGAAACTGCACATATGTTTGGAAGTAGCTTAAGGCTTGTGCAAGCTCAGGATAGTTACATTTTCTCATAAAGACGTATAAAATATGAATTTCATGACATTTGTTTGCTCGGTAAAGAAGGGATTGGCTAAGAGGGAGTGCACATTGCATGCCTATTCAGTGGAAGTCTACAGCAACTTTCAGCAAATCCTGTCTGTGTAAGTATCGCATTGTCGGAGGGTTGCTTACAGAATGTAATCCTTAAAAGGGTACTTTTGTTCAATATGCATTGCTTTAGGGGCTAGTTGGCGTCTGTCTGCAACAGAACACAGGGCTTGTGGGGTGGTCTGTGAAGGTCTCCTTTTCCCAGCTTGTTGGCTGTTTCTGTAAATGGGCAGTAGAGAGCCAGCCCGCATATATTTGTTTAATGCACAGCTTTCAAATGACTTTCAAGGTATCAAACAACAAACCAAATACAGATACATTCACACACAGACGGACTCAAATGTGTGTTTGTCCACACTCCAGACTGGTAACTGAAAACAGGCGATGCTTTTCTAGAGGAATGCAAAAGGTGAAGAGAGGTTCATCCTTCACTTCTCCTTCCCTGCCATTTCCCCTCCTCTCTGCAGCTGTGGCTGGAAGCTAGCACTGCTCATGCCATAGTTCTGCCTCCGTTTCTGTCTTTCTGTGTTTGAGGTACAATCTAAAGAAACAGCCAAGCAAGGCTGCAGCTAACCATTATTTTCATTAATAAAACTATCAGTGAAGCAGTTGCTGTGTCCTGCCTGCTCAGGAATCACTGATTAGCCAGGAGTGACTGATGTTAAACCATTTAGGACTGTACATGGCATACAACGTTTTCATTGTGTGTTTCAGGACTGTGGTTCCCCCTGGCTGAAGACAGTGTGTATCCGACGGCACCTTTCCACCCAGGACCCACTGTGTTGCCATTGCGCCCATGAGGTAACGTCAGGACATTCCGCTCCCTCATTACCACCCTTGGTCCATCCATTTCCCTCCCCTCTGTCCCTTCCTTCCCTGGACCCATCCAGCCATGGGCCAGAAGATCTCTGGCAGTATCAAATCAGTGGATGTACGCGGGGAGCCCTCGTATCGGCCAGTACGCCGAGAACTTCGGGGCCCAGATTTCTGCCGGCCCCCCAGGCTGGACTTACTGCTTGACATGCCGTCGGCCAGCCCCGAGGCCCAGCTTCGGCACGCCTGGAACCCCGATGACCGCTCACTCAATGTCTTTGTGAAGGAGGACGACAAGCTGACGTTTCACCGACATCCAGTGGCACAGAGCACAGACTGTATCCGTGGGAAGGTGGGTTACACCAGGGGCCTCCATGTGTGGAGGGTTCACTGGCCGGCCAGGCAACGAGGCACCCACGCTGTTGTGGGCGTGGCCACTGCTGAAGCACCGTTACACTCGGTGGGCTACACAGCCCTGGTGGGCTCGGACTCTGATTCCTGGGGCTGGGACCTCGGTCGGAACAGACTCTACCACGATGGAAAGAATCGTCCCGTTTCCACGTCGGCACCCACATACCCCTGTTTCTTAGAGCCAGACGAGTCATTTGTGCTCCCAGACTCTCTGACAGTAATACTAGATATGGATGAGGGAACACTGAGCTTCATGGTAGACGGACAGTATCTGGGAGTAGCTTTTAGAGGGCTAAAAGGCAAGAGACTGTATCCCATCGTCAGTGCTGTGTGGGGGCACTGTGAAGTTTCCATTCGCTACATCAACGGACTAGATCGTAAGTGGCTACACACACACACACACACACACACACACACACACACACACACACACACACTTGCAGTATGTTTTTTAGTCTCAGATGGATCAGCAGCTAAAACAAAGCAGATCAAAATCCAATGTTCTCTGCTGTGTTTTGTCCACCTCAGCATGCAAGTGTTGCAGCACGCTGCTCTCCTTGATGACAGCCACATTATGTCTGATGTCAAAACATATGATCCTTGTGAACTTTTCATCCTAATCCCTGTTTAGGTTTAGCATACTCCCTCATTATTATTAAAACCTGTCATGCAGCTCATGACAGCCTATGTTGATGTACTGCTCTGTGTGTTGATACCTAATTCAACTCCCTTCAATAACTCATACCGCACTATTTACCCAATCGTCTCCCACACATGGACGCTAGTGCCTGTTTTAGTACTGCTGTTTGCATTTGTGTCACTGCAGACACTTGGAGAGAAAGGTGTGGTAGGTTCTTTTTACACAGTGCAGAGATGTTTTAGTTTATTTATGAAACTTAAGATTTGCTTATATTTATCTCATCAAGGCTGTAAAGACCCCAGGGTGAGATTTGTGATATAACAACGTGGGAGTCCAGTGACAAAACCCAGGGTAGGACTAGAGTGGGAGAGCAGAATTCTGAGGAAAAAATGTGTATTCAGTCACCAGTTAGGGGCTTTGTACAGTTATGCGTGTGTCTGGTTTTGTGACAAAGTGCAGTTATTTTGAAGATTGACACTGGAGTCTGAACCAGGCAGCCGAGTCATTTTGACAGCCTTCATTAAACTCGTAACCCTCTGGAGATTACACAGTGATGCAGTCCTTACTGTGGCTGAAATGGTATCTTAACTGTGTAAATATGGGTGACATATGGGGGATTAAAGTTTTAAAAACTACGTCCTCAAGCAGTTCTGGTGTGACTTATTTCCAAATACTTACACCTGGTCTTGGCTCTTCAGAAATGTACAGGATTTAATTTTTTTTTGAGAGCATGGGAGATGGATAAACAATGCACATTTCTGTCTGCACTGATCTATAAAAAGCCCACAATGAGGGACTGCTGCTTTGTTTACCAATAGGAAGCAGCTTAAACATGCACGCTCTGTACTATTTCTAGTCTGCTTCCCGATATCGCTTTTTAGCACTCTCAAGTCTTCAAACCATTTTCCTCAAACCTTCACACGCTCTGAGGGGAAAAAAAGAAAACTGTATCAACCCTCTGATGTCATTTGAATATCTGTTTCCCCACTGAAGTCACTATAAAGATCATTCTGTGTGCGTCGGCTTGACTTTCTCAACGTTTCAGTCTGCCCCATCGCTCTTATGTTAAATGTCATCGTTCCAAATAGCAGGGTCATCTCATTCAAGTCTGCCCCTCAGATTATGTAATAGCCCTCAGTCCTCCCTCCTGCTGCATGTGGCACAAAGACCCAAAGCAGGCTGCGGGCATTGCAGACAGTGAGGCTTGGACACCATGTCCGTGGCTGCGCGCCATGTGTATGTGTGCTGCCGAACAGAGGAAGAATTCTGGAAGATGTCCCAGTGTGCCTCTGAGCTCAGCGTCTGGCCTTGCATAGTGGGAATGTTGGGTTAGGTGTGTGTGTGTGTGTGTGTGTGTGTGTGTGTGTGTGTTTGTGTTACCCAGCTCTCATGCACATGATGTTGGAGAGGATCAAATTCATGCTTCATCAAAACACGGCACAGTACAAAATGCATTTCAGATCATCATTGTCGCCTGTGGTTTATGAAATGTCCTCACGTTTTTGGTTTCAGTGTAAGATCTAGCTAGAGTGAAAAATATCTTAAAGCACCAATATTTAGGAGGGGCCTTCATCAGTTTAAAATTGCATTAACAGCAGTTTTTGTATTAACACGGAATTAAATGACTTCACCTTTATGTGGAAGGATAGCTAGTACTGCTGATAACACAGAGAATCAACATCCCCTCCTCAGCTCATTGTTGCTTTGGTTGCATCCAGTGCCGATTCATACAAAACAGTAGGGAGCTGCTGTATGCTACCTCCCCTTTGGAGAGTTGAAGGAAATGTCCTTATGATGCTGAAATGTCAGTGATTAAATCAGGTGTTTGGAAAGAGGACTCTGAAGGATGGGGATGTCCTGCCCATGTTGCCCACTTTGCGCCAGATGAGATCTCAACGGTCTGTTTCTTGGGGAGTACTACTGCGTATGTGATAAAAGCTATTAAATTGCCTTAAGTGAACGGTCTACATTAGGCGCTACAAGCATAACACATTCAAATCTTTGACTGTCTGTGTTTGAGTTGCGTTGTGAGTAATTTAGGTGGCATGAGTTTAGACAAATGTGTCAAACTCTGATGGCAGCCCATCAGTTAGACGTGACAATCACCCCTGTGACTAAAGCTATCAACTTGTGATTAGATTAGCTAAATTGCATGTGAGTACAAAGTGTAAACATTTGACTTGGGAAAATTGTAAGTAGTGTTTTTTTTTTGTAGACTTTCTATGCATTTAGTGAATTGGTAGTGATTCCCATGAGCTAGAAGAAGCCAGAGAGGAGCACAAACAGTTGATAGGTCGGACAAATGAAGCTTGAAGATAGCAAAGCAGTTTGCTAATGGAAACTGCTAATTGTGTGTAGGAGCCCGAACCCTCATCACTCACCTGTATTATATTTTTTTATGTTTTTCTTTTCCATCAGTATAGTCATCTGACGTTATAGACTACTGATACATCATTCATCGTAATATTTATATTCTCTTCACTCATACATTCATGTCTGTCTAGTGCAATGTAAATGATATTAGTTGAGTTTGGAAGCCATGAATGTTCAAAGAGCTCATGTTCTGACAATGCACATGAGAGATCAGTGTGTGTGATATCAAGTATATAAGGCACATCTCATGTAGTTGTATAGAGAAGAATGACAACATCAGTATGTATGCTTGGAGATGGCAGTGCTCCCCTATTCCCAGATCTTGCTTTTGTGCACCTCCTTATAGCAACTCAAAGATGATTCACTTTCTGCGTGCCTGGTTTTACGCTCGTCTTGTAGTCTAGTCACGTTCTTTTTCTACCCTCCTCCTGCTGCTTAGACTCTTTTCTTCTCCATCTCTTTCTCCCTAGGAAGCACAAGGAGATAAGTATCCCTATACGTTTCTCTCCTGTCTGTATTGTCCCTTAATACCCTGCATTAACACAGTTTTCTCATCCTTCCTGCATTTCAGTGAACGCTTTAGTCCTTTGGCCTTCGGTCCCAGAGACACTTGAAAGCCAACCCTACTGAGACATGATTTTTATCGGTTTTCATACCTCTGACTTGCTAATATCTCTTAAGTACAAAACAATGGGGTTGCTGGATCTTGCCGCCCTCCCCCTTTTATTCTTTGAAAGCCATCTTTTTCTCCCCATCACAGCAAGCGTCATGACACCACAGTGGCCCGGCCAGCCAAATGGCAACCAGCTGATCCAAACTCATTTACTCCAGAACGAGACAGACCAGAGAAAAGGAAGTGTTTCACACACTCGACTGACATGCCCCCCTACCCCCCGCAATTGAACTCTATTTGACTCTCACTCTCATTGTGTTTCATCTCCTCCTTCTTCTTTTTTTTTCTTCTCGTCCTTTTCAGCACTAATCCTTCCTTTCAGTGTTTTACACACCCAATTGTGGTGGCAGGTTGCTGTGGAAACGGTTAGGCTGACTTGTTGGTGGTTAGGTGGGTGGTTAATTGTTGACCAGGCAGCTTGCACTCTAGAGTTTGTTGGCCAAGGGCTTGCCCAATGCAAATGCGATGTCTTCCCTCTGCCTGTCTGCAGTTCAGGGCAATATTCACAGCAAGCTGTAAGCTGAGCATGGACCTTGTAGACACTAAGGTTGAACCTCTACACTGCCTTACAGAAGCCTACGTTGGATCAAAAATCAGCCAGTGTTGTATAAATTGTTATAAATTTGACCCCATTTATTCCACATTGGTGACTAAGATGCAACACTTTGATTGGACGCCAGGACCCTATTCTTCACATATGGATAAAAGAGTTGGCTTGATTTGATTGATTTCTTCGTAGCTGTCGTAAAATGTATCCGTAGCAACAAGTCCTTCAGCCCATCCCTGCAAAAGTGCGGTTGTCTTCACAGCTGGCTGTATGATGTCAGGACCTTTTTTCAAGGTGGAACCAATCATGAACAAATATTCAGATACAAATTACTCCTTTTCTTTGAGGTATGATGAAAAATGTTGACATAATTATGGTTTTACATGAGAACATGCAGGTAATTTAGAAACCATTGCAATCTGTTCAGTAAGTGCCCCTTTATGTTAATCTGATAGCAATTTAACATGTCTGTGTCATGTCTGAATAAGTACCCTGATCACTATTATGCAAAAGTCATGATGGAGTTTGTATTCTCTCTTAACTAGTAACATTTTTGTATCACCAGTTGAATGCGGTCTGTCACCTTCTCAGATCAGCATATGTTTTTTTTTTAAAATTTATTTATTTATTTATTTTTTGTCACGGAGCGACTGGGACAAAAAACCCGGCCGTCTCTCCCCCTGTTCTGTCTCAATTGTACCAACTGTGTACATGAATAAATTAATATATCAATGTTTACTATTCAATGTCTGAAAAGAGCTCATCACAATTACATTTTTACAACCATGAGTTAAAAATAAAAGAGTTGTTTGTATCCAGACTGTGAGTTTGTGTGTGGGGTTCATACTAAGTAATGTTCATGATCCAGCTAATTTAGTATAAGCCTGCACTTTTGCAAGTTTAGGCTTAAGGACTTATCGCTGTGACAGCAGCACCAGATCATTTTAAATCCCTTCTTTGAAGAACTGAAAAATCCAGACTGTTGTCAAATCACCTGCAATCAAATGAAGCTAACTCCGTTTTCCACATTATTTTTTTTTTAATAAACGATCCCAAGATTGCAGGATGATTTAAGGATATTAAAGTCATCCTGATAGAGTGAGTCCAGCTTTTCAACACACTGATGCAAACTATCATGGATATGTTTTAGTCCCAGTAAAGATTTGTTACACCTGCTATCTATCCAATAGTCTCCGTCTTCTTCTCGACTTGTCTGTTTTCTGTTCAACAAGAGCCGTCTGTTGTCTGAACGGGGCTGGTGAAGCATCCGTTTCCTGTCAGATTTTATGAACTGAATCTAACCCGGTTGAACCTTTTTTTTTATTTTTTATTTAATTAAAAAAAATTTTGGGACAGCTAACAACAAATGGTGACTGAGTGAGTAAAGAGAGCCTGGTAGATTTTTTTTTTTTGTTGAGATTTTAGATTTTTCCATCTTATGTTTTTGGCTCACTTGAATCTATCATCTTTGTATTCTGTTAGTGTAAACACAAAGCTCTTCTGGCGTGTTCTCTTCATGAACAGAAATCTTAAAGTTCTCTTTTCTAACACGCCAAATGTAGCCAAACTACAGTGGCTGTGCTTTTTCTACTCAACCACTAAGTAAGATGAAAAAAAAGGTAAAGAAAATAAAGCTAGGAAAAATGTAGTTACATATTGTTCAGTAGAACAAGAATAAAACTGTGGGTAATTTTAAAATATTTATTTTACAAAGAATTTGATGGTTGGTAAACTGAATAATGTAAAATATATAATAAATGCTATTTTCTTCAAAAATGTGTTGACCCCCAGCCCGGAAATTGCTCCATGGACAAGTGTTGTCATTGTCGCAGCTTTAATGTTTGTTTTGTGTGCAATTTATGGATGCATGCAGGTATTACAGTGCTCCTCTTTATAATTATGTCTGTGTAGCCTGTTTTTCCTGAGCAGAGTGGGGGAGCAGCATGAGGAGCAGGGACCAAATTTACGGCAGTCCACGCTCCTGTCTGAAACTTGTTAGCCTGGTGGTGCGAGGTAATAGAAAGTCAGATATCACCAGTGGAAGGAATCATTAGTTCACTGAGCAATTGGCTTCCGCTCTGAGTGGACGATTCCATTTGGACACCTGCGTTTCCAATTAGGTACAGAGCGACGGTATGCTCTATTGCGTCCTCCCTGCTGCTCGCATCGCTCCTCTGCTCCAAATTTCCTTTTTTTTGAATATTTTTTTTTTATATCATCTCATGCATCATTGATCTAATTCTGTCCGTTCCTAAATATATTCTTTTCCTCCCTTTTTCCCCCTTTGACCTGTTGGACCGGAGATGTTTCGCACCTTAAGGGCTCTATATGTAAGACACATCCATCCATCATCTGTAAACTAGGTCAGACAGCCCCAGCAGTTTTATGCTAATCTATCAGATAAGCATGGCTGGGAGTCTGCCTGTTACCTTGGTACATCTCTGGTAATGAAGGGAATGCAGTAGGAAGAGGGTGGAGTTAAATGAACAGCAAACTGGAGCATGTGCCAAAAAGATGTACCAGTCTAACCCCTTATTTCTAAGTAGGACATATCTGGGTGGTGTTGTCTCTCGCGGTGAAGTGATGTATATGCGCATACCCACATAAATTCATTGGGCCGCGGGCGCAAGAGTGGAGGAAACTGAGGGAGAACTATCACCGGTTGAGTACTGGCCATCTCACCTGAGTGAGGGCAGACTATCTGACGTGCCACCGTCCCAAAATTCTCCTCCCCTTCCTCCACTTTGTTCTCAATCAGGTGTTATGTAGGTGTGTGCGCCTAGCGGCCTGCAGGCCTCTGTAGTCCAACGCTGCATCAGGCACTCAGTCGTCCTTAACCACACTTTCCCACACTCCGGCTACTCTTTAGTGTGCCATAAATCTGTCAGGAACTAGTCTCTGGCCATTACAAAAAAGACTTTAGTGCTTGAGAGGAAAGAGAGAGTGCAGAGATAGACGTTTATATGATGGACTGGCGGGAGGAGGAGGAAAGACGACTGAGCAAAGAGCTCCACTGTTCACCTCTAGTTAACTGAAATGCTTCCAGCTAATTAGCATGGATTGGTTATTAAACCCGTCTGTTCATTCTGATTTAGTTTAAAAGCCTTTCAGGGTTGTCATGTGTGAAATATGACATGCAGGCTGCTTTAAATACACACAGAGCTGGTTTTAATGTTCATTTACAGATTAAAAATGACATATAATGTTATTATGAAATTATACATGTCAAGTTAGTCTTAGAGCTCCTTTCGAAAGAAAAGCACCCTTAATGCCTATATGAACTTAATGAATAAGGCCGTTTCACAGCCAAACATGGCTTGCTGGCATTGCAATAGTTTTTTTTTGTTTTGTTTTGTGATATGAGCCAGTGCATCTCATTCACAGCAAATACTTAACACCTAGTCAACTCATACTAAAACTGAATGGATAAAAAAAGGAAATAATAGCCGTATGTCAGGTCAATTCTTAACCACATTATGTTCTTATGGAAGCAGAGCAATCCTGAAACAGCTATTTAATCACAACGTAACCAATTAAAAGTGTTGTTAGTCAGTTTTAGCACTGTGTGCACTTCCTGTTTGTGCTCATCACCACTGTCTGACAGGAGCACTTGGTGCCTTGGGGCAACCCTTACCATGGAGACCGGCTTGTGCCAGCAGGGATTGGCTCGTTTTCAGCAAGTTTGTAGTATCACCACGTCATCACCTCCCTCAGGAGAGCAGTGTTGGGGATTAGTGCTACTGTATGCTGTAGCATCAATCTTGTTACTGCAAGTAGTCATGTTTTACTTTTGACTATTTCTTGATTTTCATGGCTCAGGCAGGTGCGTTAACTTGAGAAGTGCAACACTGGAGGAAAAAAACAGAATGAAATAAATAAATTAAATATGTTCACTTCTCTAAGAGGCTGCCAAACGGAGGCTTAAAGTGCTTTCCACAGCATGCTAACACATTTCATAATTGGAAAGATTAAAGTAAAATCTCTTCGCATGCTGAGATTTCCATGCCCAGTTTTGCCAATTAATCCCAGTCCCATTCAAGTTATGTTGTTTTGAATGTAATTTGGCGTGAATCTGCAGCTGTCTTCTTGTTTTGGGATCTCTTGCGACAAGGCTACTTATTTAGCAGTGCAACACAAACATTTAAATTGGCAGAAATCTAGACACGGCGTGCACATAACACATGATGCATCTGTGACTATACAGTCCCAGTACACTGACATGCGGGTCTAGTTACTATGGGAACTACCGCCATGCGTGCTGGGGCTGTGCTGGTTAGGGGAGACTGATTGATTGGTGCTGTTAGGCCCAACAGAAAGTAAATCTCTGGGTCCTTCATTCCACAGAGACTCCACGTGCGCTGAGTGTGTGATCCAAGTCCTTTATTCAGAGCAGAGTTCAGACGGTCACAAGGTGCTGAGAGAATGGGGTGGAGACGTGATTGTACTACCAGCTGTATGAGTCTTAGTTTCTAATCTTGTAAGCTGATGTGCTAAAGCCTGTTGCCTTTGCAGACGGAGGGTAATAAGAAGTTGGAGGGATGTGATTGTCTTACCAAGTATTTTTCTAGCTGCCGTGAAGAGTTATCAGCTGTACAGTCTCATTGCACATTTCACTGCACATTGTCTGTATTCAGCCTGAGTTCATTCAACACGTCTACCTGACTCAGGCACCTACCATGTTGATGTGGCTGCAAATTAATCCACACTTGTCCCCAAAGTGCTCTTACAAAGGCTTTTCATTAAGCACATTGCAGTCAAATAAATTGAGATAGCTGTACTCCATTTCTTTACACCCTGTCAGCTGCTTTTCACTGGTGGGTTTCATTATTTCCCCTCGCTACGGTTTCAAAAGGTCACTTAACAGGCCGAAGCAGAGGAATTCAGTGAGATGTTCCCGCAACAGTTCACCCTCAGTTGCAGCACAAAGCGAAGCACTGGGATTTTGTAAACGGATGCACTGCTAGAAAGTTCATCATCATTGATTCTAACTGAGACGTTAAATGAAGGTTTCAGATCCGCTGTTAATTACGATCTTAATGTAAGCCAAGTCGATGATGATTTGCTTCTTGTCTAATTCTCACTTCAGACAGGCTTCTGTTTCCTTTTTAGCCGTGTTTGTGTGTTCACTGTCCAGTGGCCATATAGCCACCGGGGCAGCAGTCCATGCCCGGGGGAATGCCTGAGGTCTCTCGACAGGCTCGGTCTGCTCCAGTTCCATAAACACGCTTTAAACTAGACGTCACGTTTTCACCTCTTATTTGTTTGGTTTGTTTGGGCCTCCAGTTTGTGGTGATGTGGTGCACTTTTAATAGACTGCGGAGTAAAACGGCTCTGTCAAAGATAGGGGCTTGTTTGGATTTGTGTGCATTACTGTGTATACAACGTAAGAGGTGTGTGTGGCACCCCCTGCATCTGCTGTAGCAAATGTATTTTCATTGTGCAAAAAATGGACAGAACCAACGTGATAATAGGAGCCCAACTGCAGACTGAACACAGATTCAAAATTACACTTGCAGCCTTGATGCTAGAAGTTATTGATACACTTGTTTCAGGGTCAGTCCATCAGTAGTCATAGCATCAAGGCTACAAGTGTGTGTGTGTGTGTGTGTGTGTGTGTGTGTGTGTGTGTGGTTGCTATTTGAATATATACACATACAGTTCAGGATAGTTCGAACAAACTTTTCTCTTCAATCTCTAGCCTGTCATCTAGTGTGTGTATTATGCTTGTATGCAAGTGTAAATGCCCCTGCTCATGTCCTTCACACAATGTGTAGGTGCGCTCTGAACAGCAGGATTTCAGCCCTGCCAGATGGTGCATTCAGGTGGAGCAACTTGACATCCGTAAAGGGACATCAGTTAAGAGTCTGTCTCGCATACATAGACATCACTTGCCTCCAAAACTGGTGTGAGGGAAGCTGGAAGATGTTCTGCTGCCATACATTAACAATAGTGATGACATTGATGACACATGATTAAATTATTAAGATATTAGCTGTTACTTCTCTTTTGGCTTATTAACATACATCCAGGATTATAGGATTATAAATAGAGCAACAGTAAATTAAATATTGAGCCAAAAAAAGGTGAGATCATTCCCAGTTGACAAGCTATACACTAGAAACTCTGACAGTCCATGTTTAGAAACTGCAGTTCTGTGTATGTATGTGTTGACACATCTGTCTGGAGCGTTTTTATTTTGAGCCCCGCTCTAATCTCCTCCTATCAGTGTCATATTTTACCTGTAAGACCTGCGTTTTAATGCCCTCGTTCATCATCTATGATGTGAGAACGGTGTGTGTCCTGCTAATAGTTCATCTATAAAATCCTGGCGCACCACGGGGCGGCCCTCCTGCCGGGCTGCTGACAGCGCTATCAGCCAAACACTCCGTCACAGTGGACGGCAGCAGACGAGGTCGCACCACAGTCTGGGTTTAAAAGTAGTTCAGCCGACTTTGTTGACAGTCGGCGTCTGAGCAGACAATAGCCACGAGTCGCACTGCCCTTCGCTACGGTTGTCCAGCATTGATCCCCCTCGCGCACCAGGTGCCAAATATTTCTCTTTCCATTCATATGCTGTCATGTCCAAATTACAAAAATCGTGAAGCCAGCCATGTCACACACTGTGCTTTTTAGAAGAGCCGAACGCAGTTGTCACTTTGCCTCACATGTATAAATCGGCTTCAAGTTTAAACAAACTTAAAGGATCTGTGGTCTCACATGTAAGCTTGTGCTCACTGCTGGGACCCTCACCATGTCTCTCCTCTCTGTCTCTCACAGCGGAGCCCCTCCCCCTCATGGACCTGTGCAGACGAGTAGCTCGACTGGCTCTAGGTAGAGAGCGCATCCATCACATCGACACACTCCCACTGCCACAGACTCTCAAGAACTACCTCCAGTACCAGTGACCCCACACACATACACACAAATGGGAAGAGACTGAGGCCCATTTGTTCTTATGGTAACAAGCCTCCTAACTGAACTTAATCCTAATATGAGACATCTGCTGAGGATACGAACGATGACATTGACTACAAACAGGTGGTGGCGACGGCGCTGCAAGGGGTTTTGTTTACAACAGTTGGGGTTTTTCCATTTTGGATGTTTTTATTTTCTACTTTTTTTTGTTGCTGTTGTTGCTGACTGCTGTTTTTCTCCTGGACAGAGGACTAACGAAGGTGATGAATGAAATGAAGAGATTAAAAGAGAATATTTCAGTCCAGTTTCCTGCTAATCACATGTGTAGAGTCACAGCCACGTGTCCGCATGAAAGGCCTTTTTAAATGTGGGGGTTTTGGGCGACAGTTTACACCGACATCTGCTCCGCACAGACTCTGTGGAAGCCTCCTCGGAAACATGTTGGTATTTATATTTCCAACAACACAGCAGGCTCTGTGGAGACACAACAGTCCCTCCAAGCCACGGGAGAGAGAGAGAGAGAGAGAGAGAGATAGAGAAGGTCCACACACAGCTCTATTTTTGTTTGTGTGTACACAGTTCTGCACACAGGGATTACATATATATTGTGTGTGTGTCAGGAGTGTACAGAGGCAAAGTCCAAACTGTCTGTAATGAGAAGAAAACTCTCTGACAAGCAGGCAGTTTCCACCTACAGGCTAAACGACACAGCCCCAGTCTGGTTTGAACTTCTCTCTCTCTCTCCATCTCGTCGTCACTCGCTCCAGTTTGATTTAAGCTTTTGACCTGAAGGTGAAGCTGTGTCTTCGACTGTTAATGTGCCTGCTCCGAGACGATGCACACAAAAACAAGCACGTGGCACTTCTGTCATAGCAGAAGACACCCCCAAGTTTTAAATGCTGCTTTTCTATCTTTTTCTTCTACTGTCTTGCCCTCATGTGGGTTTTTATCCATGATTTACCTTTGAAAATAATGGTCTTATGATGAGTTTTTTTTTTTCCTGGTGATATCTTTTGATTTTGAGATTTGTCTGCGGGACAGGATGTCTCGCAGGTGTAGGTGGAAGAATGTGCTGCCATGAGAATCTTTTAAATGTGAATAAGAATAAACTGAGCTCAACTCGCACTGCCTCGTTTTCTGTTCCCTTTGATCAAAAAACATCTGTTTTCCTGGAATTGATGATACTCAAAGTTAATCTTAATCAACCAATCACTAAACCCCGCCCCTGAACAGTGATTGTCCAATAATAGCTTAGCAACTTTAATTAGGCACGACAGGCCTCTGTCTAACCTGTACTATTTTTATCTGCTTTAATGTAAGCTGCTAAAATGAGCAATCCCGCTAACTAGCATACCACCTATAGTAGAAGCCTAGTGTTACTTACAAAGGCAAGAGGCATGTTGTTGGCTAACTATCTTATGTGGGGTTACAGGTTACATTAGAAACATACCTGGCTAAAATATCAGAGTTTACAATATTGATAGCAGCTTTAATCCTGCTCCTGATTTAGTTTTGGGAAGTTTACACTCCAGTAACTCCCGTTAGATAGCGTTACATGTTAGAACAAATAACATTTAATTAAATGTATTTATAATACTTGAAACTTACCAGTTCTACCCTGCAATACACAAGCAAAGTTCTTTTTTACCAGGTCTTCAACCGCTGCTGACAGTGTTGCTGGGTTCACATGGGAGGCGGATGCGTCGCAAATTGCTTCCCGTTTCCATTCGGCGCCCATGTTAATTGGGCTGTTCGAACAGGAGGCGCCGCTGAGCTCGCAGCGATCGTTTCGGCGTCTGTTGTATTTTTTCTGTCCTCCCATTCCGCAATCGAATCTGCCATGAAAACACAAAGGATATAAATGATGTATTATACATGATTATGAATGATCTGATACTGATAAATGATAGAATATGCATCATGCTTTCCAACCCTTTAGATTTTTCCTGCCTCTGTTTTTTTTTTTTTTAAATTGGTACTTATTCCACATATTTGTCTGTTGTGCCTAAACGGAGAGCGAGAGACACAAGCAGACACAAGCAAAAGAGCCAGAGAGAGAAAGTTGATACTAGAAGTGCAGGCAGTTGTATGATCTGCAGCACATAGCAACAGCAAAAAGAGAAACTCTAGAAAAGAGCAGAGTAGCAGGAAATGCACTTCTGGTGAGATCAGCCAGGCTACTGCTCGCACTAGAATTGTCATATCGTGGCACTTAGCGGTGCGTTCGCTTCCTATGTGAACATAGCGTGAGACATGCGGCTTTAGCCTCAGGATTTTAGCATGATATGTAGCATCATGTGAATATTTGTTTTATAAGCAGTCAGCTGGAAACATTACAAAGTCCAGCTAGAGGGGGACTTTTCAACCAAATTTAAATTTTAGCATTAGCTTATGTTAGCTAGCTACCGCTGATTTAATGTGTTGACGACCGTCACCATTATCACTGCAAACTGTTGAACAAACGGTGCGAGAAAGGAAAGTTTGACAGATGTAGCAACAGTAACTAAATTGGCGGGGCTTAGTGAATGATCAATTTACAATCAATTTTCTTAAAAAAAAATAAAAAAAATGTTTACTACTACTACAATGCTACTGTGATAGAAAATCCTTTGCTGCTTTCAACATCCCAAATGCTTGTTTTGGTGTAGAGTTGAGGTGAACCTGCTCTAAACTGGAGACTTTGAACACAGAACAAAGTCTGCTGCGTGATCAAAGTTCAGCTCAGCGTGGCGTTGCCTGGCGCTACCAACAGAAGATCACGGAGGTGCAGCCGAGAGCAGCCTGTGGTCAACATATCCTCCCCTCACTGAGAGGCATCCCTCCCTCTGCTTTAAGAGAGAGGGCTGAGCAGCGCTAACGCAGTAGAGTTGATGGACACGGCCAGTTAATGCTTTTAATGATGACTCTATTGTTCGGATTGAACAAGATAAGGAATAAGTATAACCGATACTGAAATGCAAGTTGCTCTAGAGAGACTAGGTCTGCTGTAAGCTCCACTTTGCAATTGATCCCCAGCTGTAGCATGTGTCTGCCTCAGCATATAGTGCTGTTCAATAATTCAGGGGCCCTGCCTTTTAAAAGGATTATTGAACAAGCCCGAAAGTTGAAGCTGATGACTTGTTTGATCTGGTTAAAAGTGACTTGGCTTTGCAGGATCCATATTTAGCTGCCTCTTGACAGTGAGGCTTCACTTCAATTTATCTCGCTGTCTTTTCCTCTGCCTCCTCTCCTTCGCCACGTTCTGCCAACTTTCTCTTCAGTCTCCCTTTTTTTTTTTTTACGCTGCTCTGCTCGGGCTATTTAAATCCTTCTATCCCCATTTTCCTTTCAAAAGCATATTTTCCATCACAGAGCTTTATCTTCTGCCTCACCTGCTTTGACTGGAGGTAAACTGGAGGTGTTTCTCCTATGAGGAGAGTGAAAATAATCGTCCATCACGCTGCTCTCTCTAGCCTTCCTCATCCTTTACTCTTGCCTCCCCCCCCCCCCTCTGTGCATACATGTTATACATATGCATATATGGAGAGTGGCAGAGTGAGCTGAGGGGAAGATGGATGCTTGGAGGTCGGTTTTCTGCTGCAGAGATGGGCAGATATCCATAATTTATGGAGGAAAAATCCTTTGCCTGCTTTGCTTGGTAAGTCATGTAAAAGCTTACATTTCATATTTCTCCTCACTCTTGGATTTCTCCCCCAGATCACACATGGAGATATCTTCACAGGAGAGAATTCCTCAAAGTAAAGGATGTTTCTTTGACCTACTTGAGGAATTTGTACAGAGTCACAGATAAGGATGTGTCTATACCGCGTCTGTGTTCTGAACCAACATCAAAGACACTTTTGTTGACTTTTGGGTTGCAGTTTGATTCATCTTTAAGAATTTAAAAAAAGAAACACTTTAAAAAAAATGGAAATGATTGTAAAATACTTACATTTCTTGCAAAGTATACGGTGACTGACCACTATCCAATCTCCCAAAGCCTAAGGTTTGGTTTCAACCTAATTGGCGCAAATATCAAATTACACAACAATTGGTTGAGTTTTCCAAAATGATGGTAGTAACATACTTAAACGTATACTTGAAATGCAATTTAAATATCTGTCTTGGGACCCTCCTTACATTAGATCAGATGCCTGATACTTTGTGATAAATAATGTATGCACTCTGTGCTTTACTGTGTCCTCTTTGATGTTCAGATCTAGTGTCTTTTTTAGGACAATATTAACAGAGTATTCCACTCAAATAATGTATAAATACAATATTAACCAAAAAGTGCACTTCACAGGACTATTTTTGGCTCAGAGTGTGTCTGAAGATATTACTTTCAACTGTACACTGCCCCAACAACCCCCAGCAATAAGCCTGTATGTAATCTGAGAGGCAATACCCAGGGCAAACAAAGCCCCTATAACACTAGCCCACAGTAATTGAAGATCAACATTTCTGTCAACTCAGATCATCTCTCATCTGGACTATGACAAACACACAACACCGACAGATTTGATGAACTGAAAGCAGAAGTTCATTGGTAATATTCTGATTTTCAACATACTGTAACATATTCCTTTACAATCATATTATTATTATTATCATCATCATAATCATTTCAAAGATGTTATCACATGAGAATTTGAAACACTGAAGTTTAGGACTGCCGCTAACTATTATTTTCTTGATTCATTGATTGTTTAGGCAATAAAATGTCAAAGTAGTGAAAAATGCCCATCACTGTTGTCCAAAGCCCAGGTTGACATATTTAAAGTACTTGTTTTGTCCTGCTGTCAGATATTGTGACTGTTCATTCAGTTTACTATCAGTTCCTTCAGAGTAAGATAACAAGGAAATATTCACTTTTTGTTTAGCTGGAAACAAAATCTTTTGCACTTTTCTTCTTAAAATATGTCTTAAGAGATTACAAGATCATCAAAATTGCTGCCATTCAATTTTCTGTTGCTCCACTAATCGATTATTTGACCAATTGTTTCAGTTTTAATGGCTTTACTTTAAAAATATTAAACACATATATGATGTATTGCATTAGTATTCACCTCCTTCCAGTTACCTCTTTCCTAGCACTATATTGCATCTTGTCCGCAAGTATGGACACACATCGCACTAGACCATTCCTTCTCGGGTCACTCCATGGTCATGGTCATTAAGGTGAGAACATAACCTGCTTTTAAAGGCTGACACAGATCATTTGCAATCAAGATGCTGACAGCTGAAATATGGTTCCATTAATAAACATTTAAGAAATAATGGTTCAATTTTCTAGCCAGAAAATTAGAGTTTTAATTTTGGCAGGATGTAAAAGCCTCATCTTGTTCCACCTTAAAGTCTCTAAGATCACTTTCAATTGGTTGAGCTCCTTCCTTAAATTCTTCCTGTAATGAATTTTATGACCAACAAGGACCGAGTTCTCATTAATATATTAACATTAACTAGGGTTGATGATTTTTGTTATAGATTCTTAGCTGTTTGGTCGATACAATGTCAGAAAATGGTTTAAATAAACATCATTACAACACTGATATAAAACATCAAATCCTCACACTCTCAAGTCCGCTATCAGACCAGAGCACCTGCCAGTCTTTAAACGCTACCTGAACACTGTGTTCCCCCGACTGGAACACGGTGCTGATAACTGGAGAAGAAAGTAAAGAGAAAACGAACAAAAGACGCTAGAACAAGTAGAAAGTGTGGGAGAAAGGGGACTAGTGAAGGAGGACGGGTGCTGTAGGGTGGCAGAGTGAAAATGGGGGGAAACAAAGGTAGAAAGGGAAATCCAAAAAGGTGATGGTGGAACAAGTGAAGAAAGAAGGGCTATTTTCAGCTGCGCAATGTACGTATCCAACATCTGAGAGGAGATAACGGTAGAGAGACTTTTTACTGCTGAAATATGGTAAGGTACAAAAATAAAATATTCACAGGCAAAACCCTCTTTTTATGTTTTGTAAACAGAAGCTTAATGAGCACATAAATGGTCAAAATACAGACTTCTAATTTCAGCAGCGCAGGTTTTGAACGTCACCTGGGTGCGTTCAGAGTCTGAGGGTATGCATGAGTCACTCTTATCTCACTGTCGCACACACACACACACACACAGTAGGGGAACTCAGTGTGAGGCCCAATAATAACAGTATGGTGCCTTTTCTTATCCATCTTTCATATTTTTTCTGTCTCCCCTGTACCATCAGCGTCTCCCTCTCTGCATCATCTACTTTTTTGTTCGGTGTATTTTTTCCGTTGAATAAAAGTTGGGACATTGCTTATCTTTCTTCTTCTTTTTTTTTTTACGAGTTTAAGTAAGAAGTAAAACAAGCTTGTATGAAGTTCTCGAGTGTGCTTGTTAATATTTTCAGAGGGTTCCAGTCGGACCTCCCGTCGGCTATCTCAACCTTTTTAAATGTCATCCGCTGCCTATTAGGCAAAAACAAACCACCTTACTGCAAGGGTGCATCTAACATTAGTGATAACATATCCCTGGGTGCACGCGCGCGCACACACACAGAGGTTAATTACTGGCCACAACCTACAGGCTAAACAACTGACAGAAATGTGTGTATTTAAATATTGTGGTTGTGTGTGCGCACATTGGCAGTTTCAGCGAACCACTTGGCTGAGAGGAGGACCTCATGATCTCGTCAGAGCAACACACAGAGAGCAGCCACTGTCGTCACTGTCTCTGTGGCAAGAGCCACAGAGACAGTTGTTTTTTTATCCTCCATATCTACGCGCACTCTGTGACGTCAATGTGCAGAGTACAGTGTCATCTGTGCCCACTGGCCTGTTCTGTTTCCTTTAGCATTGTGCCCATTACACCGTATGTAAATATACAACCAGCCAGTAACAGCTATGGTTTTGTGTTCATGACCTTTAGTACTGCTATCCTGGTTTTGAAGTCTTCATTGCAATAAGAAGAAGAGGATATCTCTATCAACCTGCACACTCAGATGTTAACAGAAAAGCCTCTTGTTCCCTGGATCCTGATGGTGAGCAGTGGTGCTGACAATGTAACATGTACAACAGTTTAGGTTTGACGTACATATGTTGAACAACACAATGGGAACTCCATAGAGATGATAGTTCTGAAACCTAGTTTTGATTCATTAAAAATGCAGACAAGGGTCTATGCACCCCTTTCTGCATGTCAGGTGACCACATGTGGCCTTGACTTGAGATTGATCAACTGGTCGAGATGGGCTCATTATTTGCTACATTCCTGCTGCCACCTTTTGGTCACCAGCAGTTACTACAACACTGCCGCTGCCGAGCGCGAAAGAGCATCAAACCGCAATGGAAGGGGAGTTTTTAACGTGGTATTCCACTCTAATACTTATATACAAATAGGGGAATCACAACAGGCAGATATTTGATGTGTTAAATGAATCTGCAAATCACCTTTATGATTTCCTGATTACATGTTTAGTCTACGAAATTGTTTTAAATGTAATTTTATCCAACTAACAGTCCAAACCTAAACATGTTCAAATTCCACAACTGTTATTATCAGATTTCAGTTTAATTTAATTTAATGTCTACTAATTGATTAGTTTACTACTCATTTCAACTCAAGTGAAAATTGAATTGGCTAAGGCCAACTTTTAGTCCCTACTAAGCTTCAAAAACTCCAGATCCTACATTTCCGAAGATGCAGCCAATAGTATCTTTTGGCTACACCCCCCCACCCGATAAGTGCTTGCTTCTTACAAACTCTATGCCTCAGTTTATAACATTGGATTCCATCAGGGTTATTTTCTCAGACTTCACGAAGCTCTTCCACATCCACAACTTCATGACGAGTTGACCTGGTTAGTTTTAAAGTTGGTTTGCTTAATTTTTTTAGGCATTACTCTTATGGTGGCCTTGTATTGAGAACAAAATAAATGAGTGTGTCGTTGACAGTGAAGTGGGGTGGAACAGGTGCCACTGCAGTGTGTGGAGTTGTAATTGTTTGACCGTTTAATCCCACGTCAGTAAGAGGGTTTGTTTATGGGCTAATTATGAAAGCTGGGAATATTCTTCTGTAGAGGAGGGAGAAGAGGCATTCTTAAAGTAGTTGACAAGACAATCTTCACTAATGGTTCACTTACTTGCTTGTTTCTGGAATTTTCGACCATATCACAGTCTTCATCAGCAAATTGAGTTGAGTTGGAAATGGAAATAGAGACCTTAAAACGTCTTATGATTGTAAGCACCACTAGGACTCCTCGTCCTTGTTTACTTAAAAGGTAATTCTCAAAATGGCTATAATCAAAAGTTTTATATTAACAATTTCTCACAACTATATATAATGTGAAGGGGGTTTTCTGGAAGCTTTACTGTTTGGTTCACACTCTCCGCTCACAGCAGACACTGATATGGTTGAAAGCTCCAGAACGAGCAAGTGAGACGACCCTGAGTTGAGATTGTTTTGTCAACTTCTTCCAAGGTGAAGAATAAGTAAAATGTAATTTGTTTTCGTGTCCAAAGTGTTTCACAAGCAAGGAAAGCGGTACTTGCCCTGTAGGTGAGTTGGAAAGGTTTTGGCAATGAATTGTGATATTTAGGAGGTTTATACTAAGGGTTCCTGTATTTACTTGGCAGAGAATTCTGTTGTTTCTTATGAAGTGTTAATTTATGTCCCTACCAAGCCAAATATGATTGTGTTTTTCCAAAGTGTTCCAGTTTCCTCCTGTTTTCCTGGACAGCTGACAGGACTTGTGTTCTGAGAAAGCATATTTGGTGAGTGAGATATCTTTTTACTATTAACAGTGTTTTAGCCCATTTTTACAGGTACATATGGTCCTGCTCAGGCCCACTGTCGGGTGGTCAAAGAGTAAAGTTGACCCCAGCCCGGTGCCCATGCCTATGGTTGACCCTTAAATGTGACCTATATCACTGACAATACAATTTATATGTAAAAGAAAGAAAGAAAAGTCAGGATACAGAGAAGCAAAGTGTGAAGATGCACCATATAGGACAGGTGAAGCTGAATGTGGCAAAGGTGAAAAGCTAGGCAAACTAGAAAATAAAACTTAAACTAGCTTAACCTTTTATGTAATGTGGACTGGCTTTAAAAAGACACTGCTGCACTGCCTTTGTAAGGCGGTTATATTGCAACCTGCTGGTATTGATGCTGGTAATTAGTGAATTGTTTGGCTTGAGTGAGTCCAATTTGGGAAATGTTGCCCCCCTGTTTATAATGGCTGGCCTGGGCCTGCAGTCCAGTTTGGGAGCAGCAGCAGGTACTGAAGCCTTCAGTGGCCCGACTTTGTTTGGTTCATCCATACTGCTGCACGTCTGCAGTTTGTCCACAGCCTGAAGGAATTGCTTGGAACTGCTTGAAAACGCACACAGATCATTTTTACTAGAAGACATATTTTCTTGTCAAATGTTAATAATAATCCAAACCAATGAAACAGTCCCCTCTGCTCAGCATTGGTGTTATGCTTCAGGACACTGGCAGGCTTAAAGGCCATGGTTTGCTGTATTGGCTTCGTATTCTCCAGTGTGCCCAGGCTCACATGATTGAACTTTTCAAATCCTTTGCACACCATCCACCCCTGTGTGACCATCTGCTATTACTTTCAAATATCACACCGGCTGGTTGTATTTTGTTGTTGGAGAGCAGCTCCTCTTCCATTTCTGGTTCGCTGCCTTTACTTCTGCTTCCATGCTCACATCTCACACTCCCCTTTTTCCAAATACTTTTCTCTCTCAGAGAGCAGATCTGCCTGTGTGTGAGCAAATCAAACAATCTAAATCCTCACATTGCATCTGTTGCTCTTTGATCACTGTTGCTTTTAGTCGAGATTACAATTAAGGCTGCGAAGAGTGTAAAGAAACACAGTAAATAATGCATATGGGAATAAATGTGCCCTATTTCTGTTTCAGGCAAGTTTGACTTATTTATATACCGTGCTTCAACTTCCACCTGCAGGATGCTTCTGTGATTGACGGGATGTCATAACCTTGCAGCTTTGACACAGACTACCATCATCCAAGCAACAACGACAAGAAAGTGGCAAAATGTCCACCTGTCTTCTGGCTCACCTGTCTGGGTAAAATAAATAAGGACATTTTCATTAAATAAGTGAATAACTGCAGATATTTATAATTATGCTGCAGTCTGTACACTGGAGTAGTTTGACAGAGTGAAGGCTTTTTTCCCCCAGAATCTAAAGTCTATTTTTGTTTGTGTGTCGAGAGTGAATGTGACAGTGCCTGGGGCTTCCCCTGCTCTGCTCTCCACCCAGGAAAATAAAAAGTTTTTGGTGAATATTTGAATTATTTTTATTGAGTTGGTGTGTCGCTACAATTTTATGCAAGCAGTAAGCCTCCCATGTTATCATTTACACCGATTTCATAAAGGCAAGTGTTTTTTTTTGTAATACTAGGTCCTCAAACCTCATGCTAATTCCTAATTGATTCAAAACTAAAATCATAAATTAGATCATTAATACCTCTGCATGTCATGACAAAGTGTGAAAAGCATACGGCAAGATTCAGGGAGCTGAGGTGTGACTATCAAACATGAACAGAATTTGTCTTGAAAATGATGGTGTGTATATATAACCAATATCCACTAGAGGGAGACATTCCATCGATCATGGACTCATAATCCTATCAGACTTTGGGATGTGGATCCATTAAAGAGACAACTAATGGTGTATTATACTGTCCAGAAATGATTTGAAACTACAGAATACATTAAAAAAAGTTTAAACATTAACATAGATACTTCTATTTAAAGTAGAATTTTAAATAAAGACAGATATGTTAAAAACAAACTAACTCCAGCTGAAAAAATCCAGTTGTAGTACTACACAGAATATTGAACTGGGGAACAAAGGACCCTGGGAACATAGATAGGCTCACATATAATGGCAGTAGCAGAAATAGGAAATGACCTGGAGACGATAAAATTTGTTCAATCAAAATGCTAAACTATTACTAACACTAACAGTGGTCTAACTATCAACCAAACTGCAGCAGGTAGTCTCAACAAAATCCTCAGGCAGCCGGAATGGTCTCCACAGGATACAGAACAAGGACGGAGTCTACTTTTGACTTTGGAACATGAACAAATCAGGCGAGCCTCGCAGCCCATAGTCTTTGGTATTATGGACTGCAGTATGGGTGCAAGTGTCAAGGGCAAGCGTGTATGTACAAGAGCTGGCATCAGCAGCAGTCGAGTATATAGATTTGTAGTACTGATCGGTCGGACTACTGCTAAAGTAAGCCCAGAGGGTAAGTAAGTAAAACTTTATTTCTATAGCACCTTTTTTTTAAAAACACAAAATATAAAAAATAATATATACACACATAATAAAGAGTAGCGGGTACATGAGGGTACATGCATCAGTCATCTGCACAGTTAAAGCACCTTTGTCACACACTGTTTGAAACATGGAAGCTGAGTAGGGGCAAGAAGGGAAGACCCTTTGGTGTCAGACTTGGGGTGTGAGTTTGTCTAGTACCTGGTACAAATTGAAGATGAAAAAGAATCTGTACAAACGAATCGTGCGTTCATTAGTTTTTGGCCAGCATTACAGTAGACTACCCCTAACTTCTACAACCACTACATGCCTGAACCCAACCCTTACCCCAAACTAATTCTTTACCCTAAAATGTCATGGTTTTCCTTGTGGGTACCAGCTTTCTGTTGCCAAATAAGTCCCCATAATGTAACAGATTTTCACAACATGATCAATACAAGTTCACAGGCTGACACTCACACATTTGTTCTTCTATATTTATGAGGACCCTAGCTCCTAACTCTAACGATCACAACTAAATGCTTAAACGCCCTTAAACTAAACTGAACCTAAACATAATTCTAACCGTAAATCGAAGCCTTAACTCTCAAATGGCTCTTTGACAGTCCAGCCCAAAGTGAGGACCTGCCAAAATGTCTGTTGCTTTAAGGTCTTAAACTCAAATGTTTTCGCACAAAATAAACAGAGAAAACTGTTTTTCAAATATTGTTCCAATTGTACGCCTAATCTGGCGTAAAAGTCCATAAAAACGTTGTCTTGAAAATAAAGTTTAAAAAACATAGCTCACTAGAGTTGTAAGCCCTCGCCTAGAATAGGCGCCGTAACCCAAATGGACCAGTGCCCTCTCGAAAAGCACATGAAGAAAAATACCATCCAAACAATGATGTAATATTCACAGACGAGTCTGAGCACCTCTGAGTGTTGCTGTCTGTGGTGCTGAGCAGCACTTCAGCACCATGGAGAGCACACCGTCCTATAGATCAGTTCAAGTTTCCAAAGTGCTCATGGAACAGTTTAAAAAGGACACAAACCAAAGGCAGCACCACGCGGTAGGTTCTATTTGACATTTGGACCATACAAGATGAATCGCATCAACAACAGTGCAGGCTTGGTCTGTATGCTGAGAATAGACAGAGCTGTTTACCGGCCACAGACAGGCAGTAAAGACACCAAACTGTCTTTTGCACAGAATAACAAACAAAACATGTCTAATATGTTTTTTTCTTACCTCGCCCTGCATCTTTGCCTGTACTCTAATTATGCCGTTACCTTATAAATAATAACAGTAATACAAACAATAACCATCCCCGGCCTGACAGCGTGTGCATGGCTTTTGTATAGAGTAGAACCATGACTAATGATAGCTATAGACACAACTAAAACTAATTGGAAAAACAGCACTGCAGGGATGCGGTATGGAAGAATAAGCATACTATTAATGCAATTTTGTATAATGTACAACATTGCATGTTTGCTGGCTTCACAATGTTTGTACAGCCTGTTTGATACAGTACTGAGTCTTTTCTAAAATAATAAAACCTTCCCCTAAAGAGGGTGAGTACTTTAGAGAGTGAATGGATGATTGAATTAAATTAAATAAATGTCCTTAGAGAAATTTTCAAAAATGTGGCTTTGAGTTAGATCAAATACAGTTGTAAATAAACTGTGTGCAAACAGTATTAGTATTGAGATTGGAGTTTTTTCCCCCAAATGACTCTATAAACCAAGGTTGACAGTAAAGTATGATTTAAAGTTAAGCAAGTTTAAAAACAATATTTTTGCCAAATGTTTTACTTCACTAATGTGCAAAACATAACTGATTTCTGCATACATCATTGGAATCTGATTGCACACCTTTTTCCCCCACACTGATTGCAGGTTTTCCACTTTTATAATAAGATTCTACACTAATAATCAGACAGTGGACTAAAGATTGAATATTAGTTACATGAATAATGCAATACTGGCTGAAAGGAATCTGGAGCCTGTTAAATGTAAAAAATCAGCAGAAACACACACATTACACAAATACGACACCCACAGCTAGATTCCAAAACAAGTTTTTATTGGTCAATTTACAGGAAGTGCTGTAGTGACCATTCCAAAGGAAAACAGACCAAAGAGTCCAGAAAAAAAAAGAAAACAAACAAAAAAAAGTTTTACTTTTACACATTATACAAGGTTTCCATGTTAATTTCACCGTCCTCATCTTCTAAAACAAACGTCAGGACAACATTAGGGCTTGGGCCGATGCAAAATCCACCAAAAGTTCCAGGAGGATAAGGGGGGTGTATGGAGGGAGGTGACGTCACAAGACTAGGTGTCACAGTAGATGAGGAAAACTCTTAAACAACATATGAGATCTTTACATGAACATAGAGCTACAGAATACACATACATTAGGTTCTCCCAGCTACACCCACAGGACGGCTGTCAATGGCTCACTAGGTTAGAGGAGGAAACTTTCCAGTGTTTGTGACTTAAACCAAACCTTGATTTATCTGGGGCGGACTGTACTTACTATCAGCCACTACACGTCACATGTAACAACTTTCTGTTGTTTGTGGATTCTTTCCTATCAAACATTACAGACAGACTAGATTCAGGATGGCCACAGCCAGAGATTAATGCCCCTTTCACTTCAAGGTGAAGAAACCTTCGTGTGGGTTTTCTGATTACGTCAAATGTGACACTGCCAAATGCATTCGCCTCTCTGTCCTTTTGTCTTAAAGTTGCACCAGGCAACTTTACAATTTGGTGGCCCCAAGTGCTGAATGAGGTGGGATTTATGTAATGTAACATCACCCCTTAATTAGACCTTCATTTCTTTCATTAATGCTGCATTTCATTCAAAGGTAGACGGTAAGGTGTAATTGCAGTCTCTGTGCAGGAAAGATAAGTTTTCTCTGCCTAGTATTTTCCCACGTGGAACAGCTAATTTTGTGTCAGTGATATTTGGCAGCATTAGCTAGCTACTTACACTATAGATTATTGACAAAATAATGAACATGACAAAAAGCATTCTTTAGGAGCTTAAAGACCGATACTTCGGCTGGGCCGCTGTTATCGGCCAATTTTAGCACAAATAAATCGGCCTCTGAGTGTTTGTTGGCTGATAAGTAAAATGAACAAGTAAAGAAATGCCAAAGATATGTTATGAAAAAGCTTTAAACCTAAATGAATTCTATTTATTTGGCTGCTTGAGTGCAGCCTAACCATTTGAAAACACACTGTTATCACCGTATACAGGTGATGTAGGGAATGTGCTAGCAAACTTGACTATATACACATCGAGCAGACACAGAGCAACATTAGGATTCATTTCTTTCTGTCCACCTGTCTAATATTGACCCCCCTTTTAGCTCTCTTTTTCAAAAACTGCTGAGGAAAATATTTAGCTCTGTAGCGGCTAAATGCTCTTCCATGTTCACCAGCTAGCTGCTAACTCTGTCTGTCTGCTGTTTGGTGCTGGGTTTATCAGAGCTTTTTCACTGAAAACAGTGCTACTGGAAATGAGCCTGATAAGCGTGCTTAGACATTAAAGTTTCCAGTTGTAAAACCAAAACAATCAACTGAAAGACCTTAAAATGCTCTGTAGAGTTGAGGGGAACTACAGTTGGCTGCAAATCCATTGTGTTCTTCGCTACTTTTTACATGTAGCCATTTGATAAATTGTTAATATAAAAAAATATTGAGTAGTGCAGCTTTAATGTTCATAATACAGGCTTGCCCACACTACACATACTTCATTTAATGTTAGAGCTCTATATAAATTTGTATAGTTCTTATTTAAATAAATAGGCTGCATTTTTACACATTTAAGCTTTATTTTTCTTACCACAACTTTAATAGTTTTTGTTGATGTATTTGTTTGTCATTATTCCAGTGAAGTATACCGTTTAAAATGTTCTGTTGTATTTGTTGTTAGTGTTAGAAGATGTACATATTTTGCTCACAGTTCTTTAATAACCATATTTAAAAGATTGTTGTGAAATATTTTACATTTATGCTATGATTTTATGTTAAAAAAGCAAACTGAAAACTGTCACTTTTTAAAAACTTTTAAAAACAAATTTTGATATTGGTCTCAAAACCCAAGTATGGCTCTATCACTGGCCAATGTCAACATCTAATGTCAGCATTAGATATATTGACTATTGATCTATTGACTTTCCTACTTTAAATTCCAACGTGAAGGGGAGGATCCATTGCACTTTTCCCTGTAGAAAGTGTATAATTTCTCACTTCAACTCAACATCTCTGCAACGCAGCATTAATGCCTAGTATGAGTAGATGATGGACTTAATAGTGTAGCCTGCTTTCACAGAGTTCTGGTTGTTCAGGGCCTCGCTGCTGTGACCACACCTGAAGTCTCGTGGTCTGTACATGAGTAGTGAGGGGACTCTCCTCTCTGCTGCATCCCTGCTGTGTGATTTTAGGTTTAAATGACTGATGCCTCTTTACATCAACCTCTTAAGTAGTGCAGCTTTTACTGACCCAGTCACTATGTAGGTGCATCCATCCTAACAAACCCAACTCGCAGTCGACTGGAATGATCTGAACACTGAGCTAGAAACACACACAGAGGGCCGAGGGGTGAGTTCAGTAAAGACTCCTGCAGGCTAAGGGTTCAGGATATGTACATATATATGGAGAGGTGGCGTGTGTTGTGTACAGGTGCAGAGGAGGGTTTCTCAGGGGAGAATGTGGTGTTAGGGACCGGGGAGTGGGGGGGAGGGGTCACCTACTATACTCAATATTTACAAGAAAGGAGCGTATAAAAATGTACAAGGAGACTCCTCTGTCTTTCCCAAAAACCCAGAACTCAAACCCCTCAGCTAGTTGACTACACACAGATCATCTTTTTTTTGTTTTGTTTTTTTGAGTACCATTGAAAATATGCTATTTCTGTAAAATCACCTGGCTTTGCCACGTCGGCTAGAATAAAGACTGATAATTAACATGGAGTATACAAACCAAAAATAGTCAGATTCTTTACTTTTACAACTCAGTTTTCTTAAATAAAGAAAATGTTTTGCATTTTCATGGGACATCAGAAATCTCACTGTGGAATTCAACACATCCAACTGAACATGTGGTGCAGGGTTCAACTGACAAAATGGGATTCAAACAACTTTATTTCACTAAAGATCACAGTTGTGGTGTGGACTGTAATGGGAGAGAGATCCTTTGAGGACAAAAAGCGGGACGGCCTTAATTTGGCGAGCTGTCCCTTTAAGAATGATAAAGGTCATTTGATTGACAGTTTTAGTGTCATATTATTTCCTATCAGCTGTATAAAACAAGAGGTTTTCTGACAAGGCTAAGGTTAACTGTTTGTGTGGGGGTTTCAGTGTAGTCTTCCAGTAGGGGGAGATATTACCTCATTTTTTTTTGAGCATCACAAAGTCTTTTTGTTTCAACCATCTGATTTGAGGTTTCAGAATGGACGTGTTGCAGAGTGTGTGTGTGTGTGTGTGTGTGAGTGACTGTGAATGTGTGTTTCAATAAGATATTGTTGTTTTGTCCCAGTTTTGGCCCTTCCTGCTCTGGCGTTGCATCCTGGGTAGCTGAACATCCACTTCCTCCTCGCTGTCATCTGACTCAGCGCTGGTGATGTCATCCTCCTCCTCGTCATCTTCCTCCTCCTCTTCTTCCTCCTCCTCGCTGGCCTCCTCTTCTACAGCCTGGGGCTCCTCCAGGTTCTGTTGTGAGAAATATTCAGAGTTTCAGAAACAAATTTTAATGTGAAACCAGGGCATTAGTGTATCTCTTTTTCTTTTCTCTTGTCACTAATACCTCATGCATTTTATTTATCTCCATATTCCCCTCCCTGACAGCATCTTTCCACACTCCAATCCTGCACCCTCCTACCTCCATCGGGTTGACTGTGATCGTCAGAGCCGAGTCGTCCCAGGTCACGTCCGCCTCTTTAGCTGTCTCCGCCAGCTTGACCTCCTGCTGGTGGGTCAGGTGGATGCGATAGATGCCCAACACCACAACCACCACCAGAGCAGCGATACACATCACAATTACCATAGTGGCAGCACTTGGCACGCCTGAGAACAAGACCAGAGCAGAGTGACAGGTGAGAGAAATGGGATAGACATTTTTGGGAAAAGGAGCAGGAAAAAGCAACACAGATTAACATGAATATTTTTATAATCCATTAACCGGAAAGAACCAGGAATCCCACACACTGTCGTCCCCTTGCACTCAAGTCAGAAGACCTTCGCCAGGTAAGAATTATTTGACATGTTTTTACAACACTTAAAAAGGGAATTCCAGTCATTTAATATTGCACTTGAACCAGGAAGTATTTGGGGTACGTGCAAGCAGATAAATATAGAAAAGATCCAACTCAACAGCAGAGGCCAATATATCCTGAATTATAGTCCTTGAAAAGAAACACTGCATCCTACACATCCCATAATGCAGCTCAATAACATCTTCCCATCTTAGAACATCCCAGCCCACATCTTTGAAGCTCCACACCCCTCTGTTATAACACAGGCTTTTCAAGCCCAGGTATTTTGGGTCAGGCTCTTTTTTCCTCATGTTGTTGTATCTGAAGCCTCATTTGAACAGTTTTAATGGTTATCTGGTTCCTTGAGTGCTGAATGCCTTTTGTGATAGCCTATTGATTTTTTTTATTTTATTTCTCATGTTATTGTACGAGAGGCCTTTTAAACCTTTAAATAAGATGGGCACTCTGTTGATGATTGTGATCTTTAATTATTGTGACAATCTATTGATTTTCTTATAATGTCATTTTTGGGCAGTATTGGCCTGTTTTTACTGCATTATTATGCCTACACTAATCAATATCTCCTTTGCCATGCTAGCGGCATGGCTCTAGGGATGGCACTGTCAGTCTGTTCACCACTTTGGTCCAGACTGAAATGTCTCAACATCTGTTGATAGATTGCCATGAGATTGTGGTCAGACATTCATGTCTCCCTCAGGATGAATTGTAATAACTTTATTATTTATGATATTCCCCTCAGCTTCAGCTGTACTTTGTGTTTAGTGCTAATTAGCAAATGCACACAATACTAAGATGCAAACATGGTAAACCTTATACCTGCTAAACATCAGCATGTTAGCATTGTCATAGTGAGCCAAGCCCCAGGAACAGTTCTGGGCTGTGAGGCGACACTCGGTACTGCAGAATCACGTGATGCACACTGGCCCAAAGTGGAGTGGCAGTAAAACCATGAATCCAGTTTTATGAGCGTCACAAATGCCTCGAAATGACTCTTTGTATGATCAGAATTTGATTCCAATAAAATTTGGAAAGTCTAAAAGATCCTTATCATTAAATTATTTTGTGCAGCTCACGTGTGCACAGAGCCAACCTGAAGTCAGCCGGCTCGGCCAGAGGAAGTCTCTAACGTGAGTGCTTCCAACCACCAGCAAGAGACCCTGGTGCGCATGCTCTATAGGCCGAAAAAACACGGTAGCCTTCGCCAAATGAGCCCTATGAGCAAGGTCTTTAAGTTTAAATGTTTATAACATACAAATCTAAGATATTATGTTTGACAACAATAATCTCACTTGAAGTTTTGACCTATTTAATCATCAGCAAAAGAAAATGTGCAAAAAACAAATATTGCTACGTATGGTTTGCTACTGATACTGATAACGTATGCCTGAAAAAACGAAATCTTACATTTTTTGGCTCAATTGAACTGGCTGCCAGTGTACACAAGAAAACACAATAACTTGCCTTAAACTTCTAGTTGAATTTGTGTCTAAGGCCTGTTGGACTGAATTCAGACAAACAAGAGCTGAAAAGCAGGAGGGATTTAACTGAGCCGTGTGTAAACTGCAGATTGTTTCTAATATATTTTCAAGAAACTTAAACACATTTAATTTAGGTCTCAGTGCAGTACACGGCTAAAAAGATGTATCATAAGCCCTATTTAGTAGCATAACCGCAACACATGTTAAGGGATTTCTCTTGATCTAAAATGTTTATTTCTTCTGATCTCCAGTCTACTGAGATAACACGACTTTTCTGTGCCTGCCCTCTCTCCTTATCGTCCCGCCTGGTGTGTGTGTGTGTGTGTGTGTGTGTGTGTGTGTGCGCGTGCTCGTGCGTTAAACACGTGTTTAACAAGAGTGAGACTCACAGAGGACTCTTCAGATGATCATTTGATTCAGTCTAGATCTCTAGATTTTCACACTAAATCCACGGCCTTTGATCTTCCTTGCAGTGAAGCCTCATATGCAGCCTCAGAGTAACTTGGGTGAGTATTTGCATGTGTGCACACTCTCACACACACAAACACGCATGCACGCACACACACGCACACATGCATGCACCCTGACGTTCTCCTCTACACTTTGTACTCTACATACAGCATCATTATCTAAAACATACACGTGCTAAAAACAACAACTGGAAAAAATATTTTATTTTAATTATTTTTTATTCCTGATTTCCAACCAACGACCACACTCTCTGCTCCTCTGACCTCCTTTACACACACACACACACACACACACACACACACACACAACTCTCTGGGCTGTTAACAGCATTGGCCACTGAACTCTCCAAGACTCTAAGTAGAATCCATTAGAGTCTGATGAATAATTAAATCTGGTGTGGCAGATTAAGACCAATGTCTCTCCTCCTCACCATGTTCTCTTTACTTCAGATCACTCATATGCACCGAGGGAGGGGAAAAAGCCGGGTGCATCATTTGAGAGAGAGAGAGAGAGAGAAAGTTTTCACTGCTCTCTCACTGAGGACTTCTGTGCGAGAGCAGCAGTCTGATGAACACAGCGATAAACAAACTAGAAAGCGAAACTGAGCGTTCCCTTGGACCTAGCCATGTTTACCCCGGAATGGATAGCTGGCATAAAAATTCTTCACAGGCTCAGCGGTTTGCAAGAAGCTCCCGGGTCTGATCCTTGGCACTTCTCCCTCTGTGAGGGTTCCCAAGCGTCCGTCAGTGGTTTTGTCAAATCATCTTTGAAAGCCAACTCCCTCTTCAGATAATCTTTATGTCACTAGTTTCACATTGGTAATCCAGATTGCTTAGTTATCTACTGTAATTCACTTTTTTGTGTACTGGCTTTCTCTCGACCCACCTGTAAAATGCTTTTACTGTGGTTGCATTTCCAAGAATACCGTTTGACAATCCCCAGAGCCTTGGCATAAACTGAGCTGTAGTGATAGTGGGTGTAGTATCAGAAAAAATGATTTTTTTTTCAGTCAAGAAAAAGCACGAGTCATGGGTCTTACTCGAAATATAACGAGTTGTGACTACATTCAATTCTGGAGCAGAGAGGTATCTGTCAGAGGAGAGCAAAGGAAGAAAAAAACTCCATTTACTTGTTGATTCGGGGGGGAGAGAACACCAAAACCTGACTTTCATGTTGGTGTTTTATATCCCACATATTAAACAGGCAGACTGTAGTCTGGATGTGAAAAGCTGGAACAGACCTGGAACAAAATTCTGCTTGCGAGTGACACATCGCTCTCACATCACTTTACCTGCCATCTTTTAGCTGCTAGTAACTGCAGTGAGCAACTTTTGCGCCTTCAGAACTAGTTGGCATGAAAGAAAGGAAAGGCTGACAGTAAAAAGCGTCTTTGAGCATGAGTGCACTAAGAAATACGTGTTCTTTGTACCTGAGCGAAGCAGGTAGGGCAGCTTTCCGCCCATTTAGGTTACTTTTTATTATTATTTATTTATTAAGCGCTTTCTGCTTACAGAAGATAGGCTATATTCCAATAAATCGGCCCCTCCTGTCCTTTGATTAGTTTGAGATTTAACTTTTTTCCCCTGTTCTAATTATGATTTGGTTGTAGCTCTGTGATAAAACACTTGTTAATCTTTACATCTGTTCATATCAGTGAAGGCTTTTAACGTTTAATACAACATTATCCATGTAATAATAATATGCCGGGATGAAAAATATTAAGGCAAAATTAATTTAATACATCAAACAAGTTGTTCACAAAGGAATAAAATTAAACTAGTGTGTGTTTTCTTACCTGAGCTGTGGCTGGGGTACAGGTCATGAATCATGGATGGATGGTGGACCACCTGCATGTACTGAGGCGGGGCAACCATGTGATTGACATGTTCCCCAGCTTCTGAACTGTGCAGTACGCTCACCTGGTTGGGAACAGATGAAGCAGAAATGATGATTTTACTCCCACCTGTATGCCAACCTTGCCTCGACTCATACAGGTAACATAAAGAAATAGAGATTTTAGAGAGAAGCCGGGAGAAATGGGAACATGAATAGTAGTTATGTCTTTTGGGGGACAGGGTCAGCTCAACACAGGAAGGTCATTCATCGACACCCTTCAAGGTTCAAATTATGTGTAGTGAAACATTTTGTTCCCCCAAAGTAAACACCGGAGAAGGTATAAATAAGTCAAGCAGACCAGGGACAGAATCAAACAGCGGATAGCTGACACATTGAGCTGATTCTGGCATTTATCATGAGTTCCCTGATTCACTGTGGCACAGTTTAAGGTCTCTTTAGGATGGTGAAGTGTTCAATGTTGTAGAGTGCCTTCTTTTGATAGGGTGTCTAGTTGCTGCTGAAGGTTCAAATCTAAAGGACGTGTGTTTGGGTTTTTGGGATGCAGTACTTAAAGTGCACCTTTTAACTGTTGTTAAAACTGTTTTTACATTAGCATGCTTGTTAATTCTTTTCTTTTCTTCTGGTATACATAGAATGTGTCACGTTTCAGTTGCTCTTTTCAGTTTAGCCACTGAGGGCGAAAGTGATGCTACTGGAAAGCCTGATGGTTCATTTTTAAATGTGCTCTCAAACTGAAAGTCACACCTGAGCTGAGTCAGAAGCACTTTGGTCCAGTTGGTTGTAAGAAGCAACATTGTCTCTAGTGACAAGTTGCTGTTAATATTGCTGACTATCACAAGTGTTATAAAATATTTTTTTGCTGTTTTTCTAAATAATTTATGCATTTATTTAGCAGCTTGTCAGCCCTAGGGACCTTTTGTTAAAATGCTTGAAGCATGTATTTTAATGCACAAGTGGGTGTGTTATATCTGCCATTCATTTCCACCCATATGTTATGCTAGCTGACTGAACTGAATGATGTTGCTCCAGGCCTCAATTTAAATTTAGAAAAAGAAACGTTCATATGGTCTTAAAATAACCATCTTAACAACTCTAAGCAGGGGTCAACAGTTATTGTCCTTATGCATTCATTTGCAGATTGTTTTCGAGTAGTCTGTAAAATGTCGTGTCTACAAAATGTCACAATAGTAAAAAAAAAAAAAAAGGAGCAACAGTCAGTTAACCAGTGCATATTTGGTGTTGTTGCATTGAATAAAAACTAATATGATTAATTGATAATCAAAATAGTTCAGTTGTCATAATCATAACTCACTGTAAAAACCTGTATCATATAACGACAAACACAAAAGAAATCTGCATCAGTCAAGCTGGAGTTCACACTGACCTCCAGGTTGAACTCATTGCTGGTGTAGCGTCCGTTGAGCTCTGAGCAGGTGAGGCGAAACCTTCTCTCTGTTAGTTGTCCGGGCCGCCAGTTATAGTAACGTACCTGTCGGATCACCTGTTCATAGTTGGACATGGAGTCCACACCTGTGGCGAGAGGCAGGGACAGCAGAGGGTTGTCACAGTTGTTGCATGTGGAGAAAGATGAGGGGGATGTTGAACTGAATTTATGGATGTTTTAAAGGGAGAGCAGTAGACTGAGAGTTGTTATCATAGTAACCAACTGGCTGAGAACACATAATGTAGCTTTGGTGTTGTTGCCACAGTAACCTACCATATATGGACATGCCAGAGGTGGAGTTAGTGGCATCGAGGTGTTTTCCGAGCAGGGTGCTGCGCTGCAGTTGGAGGGACTCCTGCTCCGGCCTCAGCTCCTCCCCCAACACCAGAACATCACAGTAGTCCAAGTTATGAATAATCTCCTCTAGCACCCCAGGTCCATGTGCTACACACACACACACACACACACACACACACACACACACACATTGCTGTAATTTGCCTTTTCTGATGCTTTCACCAGAGAACTACCAGAGAATATCAGCATTAGTTTGCCCTCACCACATTTTATTATTCTAGGCTTTTAAACATGAGGTAATACAACTTGTAGTTGGGGTCATTTTCTATTTTTGGTTGGTTTCTCTCCTAATAAGTTCTCTTGGAAGTGTATTTTTTTTTTTTGGCACATCAGTGTGGTTACTTTGTTCTCATCTCACTAAATTAACCAAACTAATTCTGTTCCTAACACGGCCGATACGAACTTATGAACCTTTAATTGTCACACAACAGTCTGATTGCTGTTGCCATGTCAAAAACATTTGTGGAAGAAAACCCTGAGCACTTTGCAGAACCATTATTCAAACAGCACAGGACACAACACACCTGCTCCTACACTCCAATTATTCCTCAACTTTCTGAACACAGACAGTGCCATGAGCTGCCGTGGTAACAAGTCCCCTCAGACAGCTCCCAGTCACAGCAGTGCTGGGTGGCTGCTGGGGCTCTTTGACAGTCTGCTAAGCACTAGCATCCACCTCTCACTGCTGGCCAGCCTTCACCCTCCCTGCACACTCCCTGGGGAGGGAAGCGGCTATACCCATTTAACAGCTTCCCGATGGAGAAAGATAGATATGTGGTGTGCATGTCTGGATGGGGTGGAGAAAAGGCAGGAGAGTGATAAAAAAAGGTAAAAAGAAAGTTCCATAAAATAAGATACTTCTCTATTGTTTTTGTGTATGAAGGCAAATATTTAAAGGGATGTTGCTTTCAGTGTAGTTCTGGTAGCTTTACGCCACTTTTCAGCCAGTTCAGGCAATTCTTTAATATGATGTTGGTTTTTCAGCCTATGGAATTTTTATGCCCCCAAGTGGACAATAAAATCAATAATAATAATAATAATAATAATAATAATAATAATAATAATAATAATAATAATAAATAATAAAAATATACTACTGTAATGTAGATTTAAATATCTGCTTGAAGAGTGCCATAAAACTCTGATTTCATAAAAGCAACCATTTTCTGCTGCTACACATTTACAGTGAGACTGTTTGACTAAGTTGGACTCATAAGCAATAAACCCCACATCTGTTTAATTCAGTACTCTGAGCTTGCTACAGCTTGGAACTTTGCTACAGGCTTAGTTGGTCTAATCTGGCCATTAGCTTCTTTTGGCTAATGTTAGCAAATTTTAGATAGATATTTCTGTGTGGCTGACATTACTGAGTCAGTTGACTTTATGATTCTTATACATATATACTTTCTAGCACATCACAGTAAAACCATTGAAATGTTAGTAACAGCAAGACAAAAAAGGAAACATTATAATGAAGACGTTGTTGCTGTTTCCTGCTTTTGGTTCCATTTCACTCCCACTCAGTCAGGTAGTATGTCTTTAAAGCAACTAACTTGAAAAGAAAATGAAAAGACATTTTTAAAAAATCTTGAAAAATGTAGGGAAATGAAATGTGCTATAATCCTATAATCACCACTTGTGGCCACAGTGGCCACTGAGCGGCAAAGGTTACACAATCTCACTTTTAAATTTAATGCGCCGAAAATGAAAAACCTTTATTTATTTCTCACATTTAATACTCACATTTGCACAACCCATGCTGTTACCTGTAAAACTGCAGAAGGGAAAATATTATTATTATTATTATTATTATTATTATTATAGCCTCCAGTGTACTTTTTTAAATCAGTTTATTGATTGATTTATTGTTTCCAAACTATTTGTGGCTGCAGTTACGGTTTGTCATGGTCAGGCCTACTTAATCTGGCATGCCCTGCTTGGTGTTAATTACTGCTTTGACATGAATGGAGAGCTAAAATAAAAGTACAATAGCGTACACAAGCTAGTACACACTAATAGTACTGCCTGAGTGCAGGACAGTCCCAAGTTTGTGTGCAGCCAACAATGATCGTAGAGTCGAGTGTGGGTGGGATGAAAAAAACAATTCAGCTGGGCTCACTAGAAAGAATTACAAAGAAGAGAAAATGAATGGCTAGAGACTGAGAGAGCCACTGAGTGTGTGTGGTGGGAGCAAAGAAATGGAAGAAAAGGAACAACTCTAAAGCAAAGAAGAAGAGGAGAGAGAGAACAGAAGATGACCATGAAAGCAAATGGGTCAAGATGTTGAGCATTAAAGATGTCGAGTTAAAGAGAGAATTGATGACATTGGCTCTGAGTAAAGGCATCAGAATAAGCCTTAAAAAGATACAGTGGTATGAGATGGAGAAAGGAATGAAGCAGTGCGGTGCAGGCTCAATAATAAGACAAATGAATGACAGAGGGAGGCAAAGAGGGCGAGGGGGTGATTAACAGGGTCCATAGGAAACTTACTGCATGCTCTGCAAAAGAAATATGTGATTTATCTCGAATCCTTTAAGCCTCGAGAGAACACAAAATCTGCTCATTATGGAACTTCATCATGCCTCCCTCTCCCACACACTCACTCTCTCCTCATCTCGCTTTCTTTCCATTTCTGTGTCTTTCTCTGGCTTCCAGCTAATCTCAGCCCCCCAGCTGCAGTCTCTATTTCACCAGCAGAAAGAGCTCCAGCGACTCCTGAAAGCAATGCCTCTTTCTATTCCTCTTCCTTCGCCGCATTACGCACAATGGAGGTCTAAAACCTCCCTCTCGCTCTGCTTATCTGCTCCTAATTGACTGCGAGCGGCAGGGCCCAGGGCCGAGGCGGGCCGAGCCGGGCTGTTCCTGCCTCAGTGGTCAGATCGTTGGACGAGACTAGAGTCATCGGGATTTAAATGTCACACTTATTTGCCGCCCGTCAAGGTGGTGCGACCCTGAGAATCAGTCTTTTGGTATGTGCAGGTCTTAATCAGCAGGAGGGGGTCTGCAGTCGCAGATAGGAGAGTGTATGACAACAGTGGAGGGGCTAATACCTACAGACCTGAATAGAGAGAAATGGACTCAAATAGAAATTGACTCAACATAATGGCGAGGCCAGCAGAGCTGCACGGAACAAAAGACTCTAGCTTGCACCGTACATTACAGATAGTGAGGATGGGCCCTTGTCCTCAACTGTATCTGTATCTAGAATATAGCTGTATGTGCAAACATGGTACATTTACTCAAATATTTTACTCAAGTTACTTGTGCTCCCATTTGATGTTAATCCTAGTGGACAAACACTGTTCACTCGTTTATGCATCGGTTATATCACGCTATACTATAATATAATAATGTCAAATTAGAGTTACAATAACCCTAAACTTAATGTCAATGTCAATTGTTCAGTTATTTCTTCTTATATGTCAAATATGTAAAATAAATAGACTAGCTAACCTCGGCAATACTTTGAAAGCACACTTGAAGATTAGCTCATAGGTCGTGGGTAGCAAGCAGAGTGTTACCGTGTGTATTTGGATCTCAGTAGGCAGAGCCTTTGTTTATATTTGTTAACATTCAAAGGAACATGGTTGAAGTCTAATTTATTGACTGATACAATAACCCAGGTCAGGAAGGCGTGGGTGGAGGCCAGCAGTCCTCTACAGCTTTGTATTTACTGAGATCCACTATAATATGGAGGACTTGATATAAACCCCTTTTGTACCAGCCCACATATTCAGTTTGACTCAAAATAATGTCACGTGACAGAAGATGATGATGCTCTAACTTTGGTTTTACTGTGACTTTGAGTTAGATCTTAACTACTGCACTTTTGTTTGATTGTTCTGTATAATATATATTGAAACTTTTACCCAAGTCAAGGATCTGAATACTTAGTCCAGCGCTGCACAGACGTGTGATGTGAGATGTGCATAGTTACTACATATGTGCTGCTTGTGAATCACATGGACACAGAAGTAATTACCTTTGTTTACCTTCAATAACCTTTGTTTCCAACAAGCTAGATAAGTCGGCAGCGTGAGAGCAAAAGCCCAACTTTTGTTTTGTTGAGTTCACAGTGTAGACATACCAGATGAAAGAAACGCTTGCTGCTGCTGATTCGCAGTCTCATGAGGCACTATGAAATGTACCGCTTTCTCTGAAGGTTTGTTTTGATAGAGACAGGTGGCACTGCAAAGGCTATGGGACTTCATGAATGAGTGAACACATTATCAATATAAAAAACTGCTGAAATATTAAGTCAGCACAGATTTCTACCTGCAGGGAGGTACGTACTGTATCTCCTAGATTGTAAGATAGACTTTTCGGTGCATGAGCTTATCACTGGGAAAGTGACAGGTACTTTAAGATACAATTCTCTGCATGGTATCTTCAAAAGTAGCACAAGTGTCCAAAATGTAACAAACAGAAACATGTCATATTGTACTGAGAAAATCAGTATGCTATCTCAGGGTTCTCATCCCTTTGTCCCCAGTGTGAAATGAGATAATGCTGAAACTGACTGCTGCTTTCTGCCTGCGCGTGATGTAGATGGGAGAAGATAGTGAATTTACACCAACCAGAACAAATGACTAATGCTGCACTACGGCACTGCTCCCTCACTGGCTTCCCACCTCATGGGAAACTCTCTTTTAACAGGTAGGAACCTCGAGCAGAACCGGGGAGGGGGGGTACGGGAGAGAGAGCAGGAGGAAGGAGAACATACATAGTACATAGATAGTCTGTACCTGTGTGATGTGCGGTGGCGTCTGCCCTGGTGACGGTGCTGATGATGTGGAGGTCCTGGAACAGAGCTACGCCTCCTGGCGCTCTGAGGTCGGAGGCCAGCCGATTCAGTCTCTCCACTCCGGTGATGGTTATCCTGGGCTCACTGGGCTGCAACACCATCACCACCGCATCAATGTCTGGGATGGTGATGCAAGTGTCTTCACCAAAACACCTGGACATAGAGAGGTGAAGAAAGGCAGGAGAGTGAGAGCTGGACGACAGACTGAGGCGTGAAAAAGCAAGATGACCGTGCTGGCAGGTTCTTTTACTACGTTGGCTGCGTTCAGCCATGGCGTGAAGACACGTTAAAACAAGTTAAAACACCTCAATACAGTCTGGATTATTATCAGACGCAGCTCTAATGTTAGCAAGCAGAATCCGATTTAAGGCTGTGTAAAACTACCTAACATACAGTGTAATAAGCATGAGGAAGCATGAAGTTTACATTTTGGTTTTGTACATAAACTTAAACAAAAATGCTTGTTACCTTTGGGAAGAGCCAGGCTAGCTGTTTCCCCCTGTTTCCTGTCTTTATGCTAAGCTAAGCTTTTCACCTGCTGGTGGTAGCTTCATATTTAGCATTCAGATATGAGAGTGGTATCAATTCTCTTAGCCAACTCTTATTCAAAAAGTGAATTTCCCTAAATATCGAAATATTCCTTTAGTCTTTATGTCTTATGATCTTTAAGGCTTACTAGAGAGGACATTTTTGAATTTGTGTAGAATCAGGATTGTATTACTGATATTCTTCTGAAAAGTAGAACTATTTGACTTATTACCTTTTGAACTAATCAGCGGATAATATCCTACTGTCTCATTTCTCATTTGCCAATATGCTAATTAGCTGCTGTGTCCCAAATAAATCTCTTTATGTCTCCCGTGTAGTTGAGAGTATGACAGCGTCGCCAAGTGCATTTCTTTATTTTCATACTCTGACTGATTTAACTCAACACGGCTGGACCTTGTTCAGTGGGGAGGCCATGGGGAGGACCATCCAGTTGATTCACAGCGCCAAAGGGTGAATGAGGGCACGGAGAAGCATTTGAAGACATGTTATAACCCAAGCTGCTCTACGCCTACTCAGCATGTGTAACATTCCTGCAGCTAATAAAGCTTATCAATACCAACAGAACCTAGCTGCACTAAAAGCTGTTAAATCCACATCCAGAGCACAGTGCGTGCAGTTATTCAGGGGGTAAAATGCTCTGTCAGTGCTGAGGCATCAGACCCAGACCTGCAGCAGTGCACCTGCTGTGTTTTCATACATGCATGTCTGCCTCCCTGCCTGCCTGCCAGCGTGTGATAGCATGTGTTTAAATGCACAGCGTCCACTGGCAACCTTTCATGGACAGACCCATATTGGCTCTCTAGGACTTGAGCTAGCTACACACACAGATTGGCTATATTCACTCTAATCAGTGCCGACGTCTGACTCACAACCATTCTGATGCATTAGTTGATACACACATACACACAGCGTAAAGACTGCAGGTTACACATCAATCAAATGGAAAATAAAAGACGTTTACAATGAGAAAAGAATGGGGGAAAGAGGGGGGGGAAGCTGAACAAACAACCAAATTTTTGTTTTTACATTTCACCAAAGGCCTTTCAAGCACACAAACATCTGTCAGTGGGAGGGACATCAGTGTGTTCTCTCTGCAACCAGCTACAGGAAGAAATCATAACAAGCTTATTTCCTGCATCAGAAACCTGGGCTATGAGATTTCAGCTGTTATGCATCTTGTGTTTTCTCACCTAGAGTCTGATGTAAACTATGCTGCAATGCATAAATCCATATGATGTATATCTATATATTTTCTCATCTCTAGCTGGGTAGGTTTATATGAATTTCTATGAAGAGAATAAGAAAAACTAAAAGGAAATGGCAGTAAGAAGGAAAACATCATATTGTGTCATCACTGACGGCTGTAGAGTA